>VYXC01005572.1:260552-272947 GCA_013397175.1 Platysteira castanea | reverse complement strand
AACGCAGCTCATCTCCCCCCGGCCTCCAGCCTCGGGCCCCTCTCCGTGCCCGCTGTGCCTCTCCGTGTGTGCGCACACGCGTGTGCTGCTCGCCCGGGGGCACGGGAGGAGCGAGCGCTCGGAACCAGGCGCATGGGGAGGGGAGGCAGGTCGGGGGGAGCTGGGGGAGGGCAAGCGGGGGTTTGTGGGTAGTGTAGAGCTGTCACTGTGATTTAGGGTCGGCTGCTTAAACTGTTTTATGTTCCCAGACAGTAAGTCGTAAGCAATATAAAATTTTCTCTGAAGAGATGATCTCCCCTCGTCGTGCTTCTGCGTCTTTCCCGGAGAGAGCTCTCCTTTCCCTAACCCCGTGGTGTCAGCGCGGGTGCACGGAGGGAAGAAATGGGATTCTGGCCTTTGGAGCCGTGTCCACAGCCGAGGATTGGGAGCAGGGATCCAGGGGCCCGCTCTCTGGAACCTGGTGCTGTTGGGAGAGCCGGTGATGCTGAGAGCAGAGCGGTGCAGAGCTCTGGATGAGCCGGCCGTGCGGGACTGGTGTGCGTAGCCGTGTGTCCTTCCAGCACAAGGACCGTGGCCTTTCCCTGCAGCCTCCCTGGGCTGCCCGCAGCTCTCTGCTTTTGCAGCACGAGGCGGCTCTGGGCTCTCGGGGCTGTTGGAGTTGCCGGGGCTGTTGGAGCAGGGCTGCCTCTGCCTGCAGGCACTGCCTGCTCACCTCAGATTCAGTTCCCTTCCTTTGTCATGCCCCTGAGTTATCGCCGCTTTTGGAAAGCTTGCCCACAGCGCTGCTCCAGCTCACCTTTGGTATTTTCTACAGCCACAGATTTATAAGGAAATAGTTTCATTTACCTGGCCCTTGCTGTGCCAGCCGGAGTGTCTCGGTGTGCTCCGTGCCGTGGCACCAGAGTGTGTGCCCAGATGAGCTCCCTGGCCCCAGCAGCTCCCGAGGGGCCAAAGCTTAGCAGGAACCAAGGGTGAGACCACAGCCAGCATCACCCCTGGCTAATTAAGCATCCAGAAGATTTTGGGTAGCTGGTTTCTCTGCCAAACCCCAGCTGACTCCACATGGGCCCTGTGGCCCCCTAGGAATTCTGCACAGGGCCAGGGGGAACCAAAGTGTGGTGGCAAGGTGGAACCCTCTGCCCTGTCTCTTCCAGGAGGGCCCTCCTCGATTAGATGGAAAATATTACACTCTCTCTGAAACTATTTCCAGGTGTCATTTCCACCCCTTTTCTTGATAATTAAATATTTTTAGGTCATCCAGTTTCTCCACCCTATTTGCAGACCTGTCCTGGATGCCTCCGTAATTAGCCATCTCCCTGGGAAAGATGATGAAGGTGGGAGGCACAGGCCATCACTCTGCTCCCAAAACCCTGCCCACCTTGGCTCATCCTTGGGGGTCAGAGCTGGGGCTGTGTGTCCCCTAGGGTCGCCAGACCCCTCCACTGACACATGGCTCCCAGGTTTGCTCTTTTTAGATGCATAAAAGCAGAAATCTGCAGGAAGGATTAATTTTAAAAACAGAGATTAATTTAAAAAATGGATCTGTGTGAGCACTGTGAACTCAGCAGTTTGGTGAATCTCTGTTTGTCAGGGGGGTCATGGGGGGACTGTGAGCCACAAACCCCATTCTCTTTGTGTGCGAACCCCCCCGGGGGAGGAGGATTCAGCCCTTAAAATATGTTACCTTAATCCTGAGCAAACTCAGGAGCAGGAAAGGTCAGCTCCTGCCTTCCTGGCCCGGCAGGGATGAACCGCCGGCGGCTGCTTCAGCCGGAGCCTTCTGCTTCTGATGGGGCTCAAGTTACAGAGCAGAAGAAAACCGATACACATCCTCCAGGTGTGTCAGTCTTGATCCTATCT
This sequence comes from Platysteira castanea, assembly GCA_013397175.1. NCBI lineage: Eukaryota > Metazoa > Chordata > Aves > Passeriformes > Platysteira > Platysteira castanea. Next base: position 271,087 of record VYXC01005572.1, on the reverse strand, counting down.
GGCGTCTTTCACCCCCAAATTATACCCTAAATCCTTGGTGAACAAAGTCAGCCAGAAAAGCTCTGGAAGGCTCAGCAGACTTGGGCAGTTCCTGCTGGGCTTTTATCCCTGTCTCCCTTCTCCTTCATTGATGTGTTCACTGCTCAGTTCTGGTCACTATTTGCCAGGCTGCTTCTGGGAGTCTAAGGCTGGGAAGAGCCAGTCCTGGATGTCCCTCAGCCAGTGAAGAGTTTAACACTGCCCTCAGTAGGGTTTGGAGTAATCACTCTGTTCCTGGAGTCTGTCCTCTCAAAGAGCCCAGGGAACTGGTGACATTGGTGCCCCAACCGAGCCCGAGCACCCTCCCCTTCTCCCTGCCCTCCCTCTCCCTTTAAGCCACAGGCAGGATTTGAGCGGGCCTGCCCAAGCAAGCCCGGCTTTACGGTGGCTGCTGGCAAACGCTCTCCCCTCTTAATGCATGTTTGGGATTTGCCTCTCCCGGGGTGTGTGTGATGAGCTGCAGGCTGAGGGCTGGGGCCTGGGGCCGTTTCACAAGGAACCCTCTGGTTCTGTCCCCACGCTCTTGGGATGCTTGGTTATCAGTGTCCCACATGTGAGTATCAACCTGTGTTGGGAAGTGGTGACCATGAGGGGCTGTGGTGTCTGACCCATGGTGGCTGTGGGGTTTTTTTAGTGCCTCCCACGGGATGGTGGAGCTGGTTATCATGGCCCCTGGGCACCCTTCTCAGCCACTCTGGGGCAGACGCTTCGGCACCTTCGTCCCACAGCAGAGGTTGTGGGGAGCAGCAGCCACAGGCTTTGCTCCCTAGGATGTGGGGCAGCTGGAGGCACCACTGGGTGGGGGATGAGGGTCTGGATCCCGTGGGAGGGTTTGTGCTGCTGCCCTATGCCAGCACTGGGGTACACGGACAAATATAGCAAGTTATGCACCGGACGGACCCACACTGTGGAGCTGGGAAATTCCAGTGATCCGCTGGGCTGGGCAGGGAGGCCCGGAGGCGGTGGTGGCAGGGGCTGTAATCAGCACCTGCAATTAGCCTCTGCTCCAGCTGGCCTCAAAGGCTCGGCCACAAAGCACAGCATCCCACACCGCCGTTCCTCCCTCCCACCCCTCCGTGTCACTCCAGCTCGAGCCCTTTCAGCCGTGGCAATGCCAGCCAGGACCTGCTCGCCTGGCTGGGATAAATGCAGCATGAGCCGCAGCTGGGAGAGGATTTATTGAGGGAATTGCGGGGTAGGACTGGAGGGGCTGGTCAGGGCTGGGGGCAAGGGTGAATGGAGGATGGAGTGGGGGTCAGGGGTGTATGTTGGTCCAGCCAGTCCATGCCAGAGGGGCTGGAGGTCAGGAGATGCCAGACTTGCTCATGGCTTGTGGTCACCCCAGGGGAAAGGAGAACAGCCATTGTATGGTTGTCAGCCCCCTGCTCCTTCCAGTCCTTACATTTCCAGCTCCCTCTACTCAACGCTCCTTGCAGTAACACCAAACCACTGATGACATTAAACAAATTAATATTGGGTTTAAATAGCCTGCGGGAGGCCGGGCCAGGCGCGCGGGGCCAGCTGTCAATCCCGGATTAGCGAGTGCCCCGGCTAAACTTACTGCTGCCATTAGCGACCCTGACAGCAACACCCTGCCCGGGGCTCTGCCAGTGCTGCCCGGGTGCCAGCCAAGCCAGGGTGAAGTTTGGGAGAAGGACCCATGGTGTGCCCTGGCCCAGCAGCAGTGCCCAGAGGGACCCTGGTGGCTTTAGTGCTTTTCAGTGCACCAAAATTCTGTAACTTACCCCAAAAGCGCCTGGTCTGGCTGTGGCACATGGGAAGGGGCTTGGGAATCTCATGGTTTAACGTCTTCATTTTCACTCTGCTTATGGCCCAGTGGTTTCTGCCCAACACCTTGAATTGTTTAACTTGAGAAAAATATTTAATTCCCTCCTTGTTCTTGTCTCCCGTTCAGGGAGGCAGGGGAGGCGATTGTTTCCCTTTTTCACATACAGGTTTTTCATCATTTCCCTGTTTAAAGGGCAGCAATGTAAGCAAGTCCTGAGCCTCGCCTCCTGACAGGAAGCCAAAAAATCAGCACAGAGAAGGTGCTGCCATGGGGAGCCCAACTGCCACCGTCTTTGCTGATGAACTGATGGGGAGGGCAGTAGGCCCTGGGCTCATGAAAACCCCAATCGCGGGGGACTGGGATGAGCACCCCACCCGGGCCAGGCTGCCCGTGTCCACTCGTGTCACCCCACAATGACATGGTTGGGTCAGACCCTGTGTGTTTCCAGCGCTCCGGGCTGGGGCTGAATGGAGCAGGGACCCACGGGCTGTTGAGCAGAGACGCGGTCAGCGGGCAGGGACACACGGTCAGCGGGCAGGGACACGCGGTCAGCGGGCAGGGACACACGGTCACCGGGCAGGGACACGCGGTCCCTGCTGCCGGGGAGCCTTTCCCGGGCGTCGGGGTGGGTGGCTGCCGCTGAGTCTCTCTTCCCCGAGCAAACCCCGCGGCGGAGACCCAGGGGGGCATTTCGGCACGTGTCACCCCAAAGCAGTCACCCCGGAGAACTCTCAGAGAGAGCCCCGGCGGTGCAGCGGAGCCGGCGAGGTTTCCCTCCCTTCGCCCCAAGTTTCGGGGCTCGGGCAGCCCCGGCGCGGGGGCGGCTGTGCGGGGAGGGGGAGCGCCCGGTCCCCCCGCCCATTTCCACGCTGACACCCGGCACCTCCGGCAGCTTCTCCCCCCGCGCTCCGGCGGGGCCGAGGCGGGGCCGGACGCGGGGCGAGGGGCGGCAGCGAGCGGGGCGGCGGGAGCGGGGGTGCGCCCGCCCGGCCCTGCCCGCAGCTCTGCCCGGCGAACGGGAGGCACCAGCAGCGCGGAGGCGACGCAGCCGCATCCAAAATGCTTCTAGGTGGGTGAAACGCAACTTTCCCGCAGCCTCATCTTTCCCCGTCGCCCTCCATCTCTCTCCCCTCCATCGCTCCTTCATCCCCCGGCTCGCCGCTGGCGGNAGCGGGCAGGGACACACGGTCACCGGGCAGGGACACGCGGTCCCTGCTGCCGGGGAGCCTTTCCCGGGCGTCGGGGTGGGTGGCTGCCGCTGAGTCTCTCTTCCCCGAGCAAACCCCGCGGCGGAGACCCAGGGGGGCATTTCGGCACGTGTCACCCCAAAGCAGTCACCCCGGAGGACTCTCAGAGAGAGCCCCGGCGGTGCAGCGGAGCCGGCGAGGTTTCCCTCCCTTCACCCCAAGTTTCGGGGCTCGGGCAGCCCCGGCGCGGGGGCGGCTGTGCGGGGAGGGGGAGNCTGCTCGGGGCTGCAGCGGGACCGAAGCAGCCGCGGAGCTCGGGGGCCGGGCGGGGATCGGGGGGGCCGGTGGGGTTCGCGGGGAGGGGGACCGGGGTATCGCCTCGCCGCTGTCCCGGGGCTACTCCTCCCCACACGGCCCCGGCTTGAGCACTCCCGTCTTCTGCCGGGCTCCTTCAGCTGGAGGAAAGGGCACTTTTCAGCGTCCGAGCCGTTCGTTATGGACAGAAATATACCGAATTGGTTCTTATTTTGCCGGTAGCTCTGCACAGACTGTGTGTGTGCAGGGGGATCTCTTCTCCACTTTGCGATTTTGGCCACTAACTTAACTCTAAATAGTGAAACACTGAGGTGGGTTATTCGCTGCCGGGAAAGAACCCCGGGAATAAGAGGTACTCAAGGAGTCTGGGCTCAGAGTGAGGGGCTGGGAATGGACTCAGCATCAAACTCAAGTATTGATTCACCTGTGGGGTCCCCATCCTCTTCCCAGCAAGGCTTGGCACCCCAAATTTTCCTCATGAGATTTTTTGGTTTCTAAGCAAATCACGTCGTTCCCCATTCCTTATTGCCGTTCTGCCTGAAAACCCCGTTAAAGAGCTGCTCGTGTTATTTGCATCAGCTGAGGCTGTACCCTACACCCACAAAATGGTCCCTCCCCGCCCAGCACATAGGCAGCCTGTTCCCTCGGCTCCCAGCCTGCTAATCCTAATTACTTACGGGATTCAAGCTGAGTTTGACTCACTGCATCTTATTGATTTTTCCCAGGGCTGCAAAAAGAGGAGGGAAAAGGTTGTGTGCTGACGGGGCTGGATTTTGCCCTTGCTCTTTGTCTGGGTGTCAGCTCCAACTTGTGTTTCTGCTGCACCTGCGACGCAAATGTTTGATGCTTTTTGTGTGAAATGAGGCTGGGGGAGAGCGACCAGCAGTGTCCTTGTGAGGGTGACCGGCGCGGGTGGCCAGGTGGCTGCTGGTGGAGCTCCGTGGCCAGGCTTGGCCGGCGCGGACTCGAGAAGCGGAGCAGCGGCAGCAAACAGAACGTGACGCTGTTCTTGGACCCGTTTCATGTGGATTCAGGGCTGGTAATTTTAGTGGTTTTGTTATTATCGGCATTAACTTAGCGGCAGGCGCTGGGGACGGAGCGTGGCCGCTGGCTGCTGGCAGAGACGGGTCCAGCACATCCCTGTGGGCAGTGGTGCCACTTCTCTCCGTGTGTGTCTGTGTGCGTGTGCTGTGCACATCCGTGTGAGCACGGGCACGTCTGCAGCTGCCACACACTCGCTTTCCTCTGGTAACGTGTGGCTGGCGTGTGCTTGTGGGTGCCCGTGGCTGCCAGACAGCAGCCAGGCCAGGAACACAGAGGTTGTTAGCCTGGCACACCCGTCAGGACCACGCCGGGGTGCCCATTCTGGGGTGCCTGTCTCCCATGGATCAAGCTGGCCCCAGCTGTCTCCCATGGATCAATTTAATTTTTCTCATAGTTTGAAACACAATCTTTTCTCTGAAATGTCTTTCCCTGTCTCTCTGGAGTGTGTAACACTACTTGGGATATTTATCTGGAATACTCGTCAGGCAAAGCAGGTTTAAAAGACAAACAAAATCCAACCCCAGAGCTTGCTTTTTACTTTGTGGCCTCAGATATGAAGGAAACACTGAATAGCCACTAAAGTTTCAATTTTGACCCTGCAGTGTCCTGGGCTCTCTGATGATCCCCATGCCAGGGCCGTGTTGCTCCAGGTGGAAGAACGTGGTTGGAGAGTGCTTGCATGGTGATTCCAGCCCTCTGGGGAGCTGAGGGGGTGATGGTGTGGGGAGCCTGGCCCCACTGAGCTGCTGGGTTTGGCTTTGGGGCTCCTTTGGCAGACAGTGGGACCGAGCTCTCCTTGTGGTTGTTTTGGGTGGATTTCCCTGTAAATGCAGCGGTTGTTTTTATTACTGGGGCTTGCTCCAAGCAATGTCCTGGGGGACACATCTGTCCCCTGGTTTCAGCCCTGAGCAACAGTGGGGAGGGGGGGCATAGGGGGCTCTGACCTCCTCCAACAGCCTCAGCTTCCCCTTCAGAGTATTTTTAGACCAAGCTGTCATCTAATCTTGACCTCCAGGATGATGTGGGCTAGAAAATATCACTGCGTCTCCAGCATCACGCCGAGGCTATAATTCACAAATCTCTTCAGTCTCTTAATTATGCCTCACCTTGCTGCAATAATGAACTGCTAACAAGCATTTTGAGTGAACGTGAACTTGTTTTTTGAAGTTTCTCAGTGCCGATGCTCCTGGCAGGTGCTGGCGGCACTGAGGCTTTGATGGTTTGTTTCAGCACCCACCTGATGTCCCTGAGCTTGTAATGACTGCAGGGGCTGGGGATTTAGCAGATTGCTTTTTTTTGCCTTTCCTGAGCGGGATGTTGGAAGGAGTGGGCTGGCTGCTCCCACTCTCCTCCAGAGTGATTATATTAGCGTGGCCTGGGTAGGAGTGGCGGAAATTACAATGAAATACTAGAGGTAGGAAATAAAAATCTAATTAAAAAATAATGACAGATGTGTGTCATCTTCCAAATCCTGGGCATGACCATCCTAGCCATGGGGCAGCTGTTGCTGGGGGGGTTACACCTTTCAGCTGTTGGGGAGCTGTGCTCGGGGCATAATGCTGGGAGCAGAGAGCAGGCGAGGGGAGGTGAAGGGCTTTGGTCTCTCTAAAACTTGGGAGGGAAAATATGTGAGTGGATCAGGGTTTGAAAGCCCTCTTGGCCCTCCAGGTCTTGCCCTCCCAAAGTCTGAGTTGGTGGGTGCCCTTGGGGCAACTCCCCTTTTCCCCCTACCCAAGCAAAGCTGGGACTGGCTGAAGCCCACGTGGTTTTGGGGACAGCTGTGACACCGTCACGTGCAGCGGTTTGGGCGTCACCATGGCGGTCTGTGTGCAGCGCTCTGGCACGTCTGGGATGGCACCGCTGAGAGGGAACAGCCCAGCAGGGATGGTCACTGCCCGGAGCCTGGCTCTGCCACCGACCTAGCAGGTGGCCCTGGCCATGTCACTTATCCCCTCTGAACCCCTCTGTCTTCTCGTGGGTCCCCTTGGCTCTCCGGGGGCTCGGTGCCAGCCCAGCCCTGGCTGTGCGAGGGAGGCACCTGCCTTCAGGTGCTTCAATAATAGAAATCATTAATTTTCACTGCTAATGGAAGAAACGCTGCGCTATGAAAAATGTGCGTTGGCTTGGAGGCAATTCAAAAGGCTGGTGGAGACGGGAGCCCCTAATTTGTTCCAAATTGGTTATTTCACTGGAATGGTGAGAAAGCATCAATCTGAGGAGCTTTTCTCCCTTTTCATTTCTGTCAGCCGTTCCTCGGCTGTAATGAATTGGACTTGGCTGCAATTTTTACAATTTAAACAGTGTCCAGAATAAAGGCTGAACTGATCGGGGGCTCCAGTGCACTCCTGAGCTCTCCATCTCTCAGGAGGACCCTGGCCTCTCCCCCACCACCCCAGGGAGGGGTGGGCAGGGCTGTGGGCAGTGGAGCCCAGATCAGGGTTCAGTGCTTGCCACCTCCCTTCTGCTGCCTCCAGTCAGGATGAGCCCACACCCCTCCCGAGCCCCTCAGCAGCTGTGGAGAGGTCAGTGGGGCTGGGCTGCACCAGCCTGGCAGCAGTGCTGGCCGTGACACAGGGGACACCGAGCTGATTGGGATCTCTGCTGGAGGAGGCATCCCTAAATGCTGATTTTTCAGGTCATTACCTGGCAGATGGGAGTGTTGGGAATTAAAATCCAAAGGGAGTTGGGCTCAGTGCTTGTGCACAAGGGAGGAAAAGATGCTTGACAGAGCAAGACTGATACTCAGTTTTGCTCCCAGCAGCTGTTTTTGAGATCAGTGGTGTGGGGTGAAGTTCCCTATGGCTGCCAGGGAGGAAGATGCAGCCGAGCTGCCTCCCAAGGACCAGGTGCATGGACTGGAGGAAGCCCAGGGCAGGAGATCACCCTGTCCCTGCTTCTGCTCCTTGACAAAAGGGCTTTGCCCTTCTCAGCTGCTGCTCAGAGGAGCCTCAGCCCAGAGCTGGGGTCGCCAGCGGGGAGAGATGAGCATGTTCCCCCCCTCCCTAGCCCAGCCCAGTAATCCTGTTGTGGCCATGTCCAGAGTTTGCAGGAATGTCATCTGAGTTTATTTCAAGGCTTGTTCCCTGCCAGCTGCAGTCACGCAGCTGAAGGTTGTGAGAAGGCTGTGCAGGGGAAGGAGGCACGAGGCTGCATCCTGCAAGCTGGCAGTGGCTGTGGGGTGTGTGGGGGGGTCCCATGCCAGCAAGCTGTGGGGCTTCTTCTCCAGTAGCACCCCATGGTTCCCCATCTATGGCCCACTGCCCATTCAGGCCCCTCCACAAGGACCTGAGTGTGCCAGAGCCACAGTCTCTGTGCCCATAGTGGTGCTGGAAGGGCCCCCCCAGCAGAAGAGAAACAGCCCCCTGAGTACCCCGAGTTGTGCAGGAGAACTGAGACACAGCTGGGAAATACTGGGGTCCCCCAGTGTGCGCCCCATCCCCTCCTCTGTGTGGGAGCACCTTCTCCTCCCTGTGTCCCTTCCAGTGTCTGCAGATCCCGCAGGCCATGTCCTTGTCAGATCCGCCCGTCCAGGCACCAGCCCGGGGGCTGCAGGAGTATTTTTAATTTGGCTGAGCTGACACGGTGCCGGGTGCTCTCTCCCACACGAGACAGCGGCTCCCCGCAGCCTCCCCCCTCTGCCACACACGGCAGAGATTGAACTGAGCTGTCACCACCTTCGGGTGCGAGGGATGCAGCCGGGCAGCTCCCATGAGTCCTCCCTCCCCTGCATGCTCCCAGTTCATTTTGGGGGCTGTCACAGCCGGGGTTTTGGGTGCAGAGGGTGAGCAGGGACCTGCAGGGTGCTGGGTCTTTCCTACCCCATGCTCTGCGATGGCCAGGGATGCGAGGGCCGGTGGAGCCAGGCACAGCAAGGTGGGTGGGCAGGAGAACTGGGGGCTGCGCAGGGATGGGGCTCCCTGGGGTCAGCAGCTTTAGGAACACCAGCACCTCCGCTTCCCTGCGGGAAGAGTGTGCGTCATTTCCCAGAGCCTGACTGGCTTAGAGCAGGGATGGAAACAAAATCTCATAAATATCTTTGGACTCGGGGATTTAAAATTTTTTGGGGTAATATGGCTAGGTTTGGTCTCTTCTGTTCAGCTTCTTATAGATGCAGTAAGAAACCCTCGGGGAACCCATGTTTGGATGTGGGGCTGGAGTGCTGGAAGGGGTGCTAGGGATTGGCCTGGAGCATCCCAGTGGGAGCTGTGTGCCTGAGGTCTGCTCTGGCTGCCGGAGGTGTGGGACGCCAGTGGAAACTGGGACTCAGATGGAAACTGTGGCACATGGCTGCCGCCGCCCTCACGCCACGTGGCTGATGGATGTGCTGGTGCGCCGGGGCACCTGCCCACCCAGCTCCTCAGGCACGGTGCAGTCGGGAAAAACAGCAACAATTGGCTCGATTCAAGGTGGCTGCTGCTGCACGGCGGCAAACAGGAGCATCTCCACTCCAGCTCCTTCAGGAAGGACATCTGACATCCGGCAGCTATGTGAGGGCAGGGTGCTCGGCAGGGTCAGGGACATCCTGCAAATGCTGCCCAAAATTCGTGTTAAAGCTTGAGGCTTCCAGCAGGAATAGGTGTGCAGGGCAGAAGGGATCAGTGGCTTCAGCCCTGCCCTTTGCATGGAGCAGGCAGAGCAAGCGTGCTCCCGTCTAGAGTCCACTGGTCTTTCCCGTGGATCCCAGTGCAGGGGGTCAGTGGAGGGGTCCCCGTGGGAAGTGGAGTTGGTCCCAGCCACTGCTAACTTGGGGCCGCTGACCTTTGCTGTCCTGCTCTGGATGCTGTGAACCAGGGGATGGGACCAGGGGATGCAGCAGGCTCCTGCCTGAAAACTCATTAAAAAGGCTCAATCCTCTTTTCTGGCGGCATTAGCACAAGAATAAATGGGGCGTGTTTTCACCCCAGGAGCCGGCTCTGGTTTCACCACCTTCTGCTCTCTTTAACCCTGGGCTGAGGTGGCTCGGCAAGAATGTCCCCAGAGCAGGAAGAGCCTCTTGCCCCGGGATATGTGGAGGAGCCTCAAGAGAGGAATTCACCGGGGGCCGCCAGACCCCCCTGGTGCAGAGCCAGCCGGAGACAGGTACAATGCAGCTGCTAATCCAGGCACATTCCGGTGGGCCACATCCCTCCTCATGGCCCAACTCCACACCGGGAGAAGGGCGAGTCTGGGTGGGAGCATCCTTCAGCTCCCAGGCACGGGGTATGTGCTGGGAACAAGGAGCCGGGGTCCCATCAGGGGTCTCACGGGACACTGGTGCCCCTTGGCATTTCAGTGTGCTCAGGAGCCTTGTTTGGGGAAAGCCAAGGTGGCACAAAATCGTCTTTCTGGAAGTAGTTGAGGGACTCTAAAATTCACCTCCATTTATTGCTAAAAGGAAGTTTTTTGGGATGTGAGGACCCATTCTGCTCATTAGGGAGCCCTGGGGGGGGCTTAGGCAAGGGGCTGGGTTTCAGGACTTACGGACCATGGGTTTCAGGCTTATGGACCAGGAGTGCAGGTAACCAGGAGCTTGTGGCATTCCCTAAAGAGCTTGGACCTGCCAAAACTCCGCATCCACGGCTTGGTGCTGCTCTGCCCGCAGCTGCTTGCAGGGTACTCGGGCCCTGTCTCTGCCGAAACTCAGAGACACCCATCCTGGCTGGCTGCAAACGCTCCTGCAGCTCGCNAAGTTTTTTGGGATGTGAGGACCCATTCTGCTCATTAGGGAGCCCTGGGGGGTGCTTAGGCAAGGGGCTGGGTTTCAGGACTTACGGACCATGGGTTTCAGGCTTATGGACCAGGAGTGCAGGTAACCAGGAGCTTGTGGCATTCCCTAAAGAGCTTGGACCTGCCAAAACTCCGCATCCACGGCTTGGTGCTGCTCTGCCCACGGCTGCTTGCAGGGTACTCGGGCCCTGTCTCTGCCGAAACTCAGAGACACCCGTCCTGGCTGGCTGCAAACGCTCCTGCAGCTCGCCCTGCTGCATGTGCCCAGCTCTCGGCTATGAGACCCCGGGTGGGGGTCCCCGGGCAGCCCATGCCCATCGCTCTTTGCCCCTCGGGGGAAGGGGTCCCTCAGGCGAGCACGGGGAAGGGGTCCCTCAGGCGAGCACGGGAAGGGGTCCCTCAGGCGAGCAACAGGAAGGGGTCCCTCAGGCGAGCAACAGGAAGGGGTCCCTCAG
>VYXC01005572.1:169455-253865 GCA_013397175.1 Platysteira castanea | reverse complement strand
TTTTTTTTTGCAAAGACAGAATAAATTATGAGCAGAGGTCCAAAAACAAACAATAGCTAATTCCTGGTCTTTCCAAAATGTCCTCACATCCCAGAGTTCCCTTTGCACCCTGAGCTCTTGACAACCTGCAGTCCAAGAGAAAGTCCTTCAACACCTGCTTTCAGGACCAACTGGAGGTGTCCAGCTCGTATTTCTCCTCTGAAGTGTTGCCCTCTTTATCCCGAGGTGAGCGGAGCTGTTGGTGCCCGCAGCAGGCAGGAGCTCGGGCCCCTCTGCCCATGGGTCTGGGGCTGCCAGCGCGGTGGCCAAGCGGGGCTGGGGTGCTGCTGGTGTGTCCCAGTGTGGCAGGGCTGTGCTGGTTTTGACTGGGAGGGCTGTTTCCTTCACTTCAGACTGAGTCTAATCAGCAATAAACCCAGTGCAGCAGCATGAAGCACCACCTCAGTTGAATCCTGAGCGCCGGGTCCTCTGCTGGGGCTGCCAAAAGCTGGAAATGGGAGGATGTAGCAGATCTGCTGCCCCACAGTCCAAGTCTGGTTGCTCCGGAAGTCCAGTGCAGTGCAATTTGTGCTACTGGTCCAGATCCCAGCGGTGCTGGGGCTGCACTGGTGCTGCTGTCATGGTCCAGCATTGTGAGTGGGTCTTGCTCCTCTTCTCTGGCCATCAGCCTTTGGCACTGGGGAGCCTCCTGGATGCATGCTTGGCCAGAGACAAAAGCTAAAGCCCTGGGTAAGGGTTTAGAGACACCATCAAAATTTGCTGAGACCATCTCCCAGGCAGGAGGGAGCCTTCCGTGTGAATAAACAGCTCCGTCTCCATCTGGCCTGGGCAGACTCGGCGCCAGATGCTCTCTGAGGCAGCGGTGTCTGCAGAGATGGGTCCTTGGCAGACTCGTGTTGGCATGAGAACCTGCAGCGTTGGCCCCGCCGCCTTCTGAGGCAGCTCTGGGAGGTTCACACAGGCAGGGTGTCAGAGCACAACAGTTGCTCTGCTCTGCCTCACAGGGACCAGGAGAAAAACCTGCTGCAGGTGTGTGTGCAGTGGTTGTGTAGAGTGAAGGGGTGGGGGACAGGCTGGGGGTGGTGGCCAGGCACAGTTCGGATGTATTTGGTTAAATGTAGGGCTGAAAAGTCCTTTAAATTCCAAGGGATCCCCACAAGAGTCACTTGTCTGCAGGACAGGAACGGGGTGGGCTGTGCTCCAGAGGGCTGGGAAGGGGCTGAGCCCCAGGGAGAGGATGTGCAGGCTCCAATGGCTCTGGCTGAGCCCCAAGCAGAGGACACGCAGCACCACAGCAGGGACACCGTGGCTTTGGCATCTCTTGGTCAGGCCTGGACCCTGTCTGTGGAGCTGGGGGGGCACAAAGACAACCCCGCAGACAGCAGCAGGTGCTTGTGCCAGGAACACATAATTCCCGTGCTCCCCTCCTTGCACCAGCCCCTTGGGATGCTCTGCAGAGCCACGAGCACGTCCTGTCCCAGGAGGACCCGTGGTGCCAGAGCAGCAGCGTTTGCTGTGAAGGTGGGGGCTCCTCTGCCAAAACGGGGTGGGGGGACAGAGTTGGGGCTTTGGCAAAAAAGCTGCAACCCTGGAGGTGCATGCACCAGCACAGCCCCACCTGCTGCTGGCCATGCCGGTCACCTTGGGTAAGGTCGTGTCATTCTATACAGACCTAGGTCCCTGCTGCTCTCCCAAAAGCTAATCCCCTTAATTGAGTGTCTAATTAATACCTAAAAATACTGCCCTCAGCTGCTGCCGGAATCTGCCCTGCAGCAAAGGTAAGGCAGGACCCACAATGCCATGGCCCCGTAACCTTGGGAGGGTGCCCCAAGAGCATCATGCGGGTGCCCCAGCAGGGTGCTGTGACATGCTGGGGAGCTTCACTGGGGCGGCCTCAGCCCTTTTCCTCCTCCTGGGGGTCTTGTCTGCTTCAGGGGCAAAGCCAGGTGGGAAAAGACCTGCCCACCTGCAGGGTCTGGGGTTTATGAGCTCTCTCTGACTTCCTGGTTTATCCCAGTCCAGAAATGGGTTTAATCCACAAATTTGAGCTCAAGGGTGTGCCAAAGAGGTTGGCGTATCTTGTCTGTACCATTGGTGGTGGCCGATCCTGGGAGTCTGCGTCCCCTCAGCACCTGTCCTGTGCCTGCCCAGAGCAGGAGCTGCTCCCCAGGGAGTGAACCCTTCTGCCCACAGCATTAGCTGAGCTGCAGCGTCCCTTTCTGTAGATTTTGGGGATGAGGTGATCGCCCACTTCTTGTTCCTCCCATATGTATACATATATATTTATATCCATGTATATTTTGTGTTTTTAAGGCCTGTGCAGTCAGTGCAAATGGCACTGACTGTGACGAGTGGCACCCCTCGTGATCCAGCCCCAAATTCCTCTGCTGCTCTCCCGCGGGGCCGCGGCTGCGTGTGCTGGGGGGTCCCAGGGCAGCTCCTCTGGTGCCGGCCCGGCCGTCTCAGATGATTTGATGTAGAAATACTGTTTCACGCCTCAGAAGGTTAATTATGCACTGCTCACCCAGTCCTGCTCGCTGCTGCTGTAATGTTATTTATTTATTTTTAAGCGGTTTCACAGATTTCCCTTCTGGGCGACTCTGGAATTAACTCGATCAGTGCACGCCTGATGAAGCAAACTGTAATTCCTCCCCGGAGTCAGGCCTGGCTTGGGGATGGCTCCGGCGCCGTGGCAGAGCCGCCGCGTGCGCTCGCCCAGAAAGAGGTCGTTGGTGCCCGTGGGGCTGGCGGCGAGCGCTCGCTGCTCAAACCCAGGGAACCTCTCAAACTTTGAATTTCAGATGTATGGCTCAGCTCCTGCACCAGCCAGGATTGATGTGGGGCTGGTGCAGAGCAGAGCGAGGAGCAGCACCAGCCTGGGGTCATTCTGCATAGCTGGCGTCGGGGTGTGGGGGGTTGGAGGGGGGCTCAGGCTCGGTGCTGTCACAAGAGGTGCTGGTGGTGACAGCGGTGTTCCTGCTGTGGGAGTGGGTGCTGACCACTGTCAGCCTCCCCCGAGGGGTGTTCTTGGGTCCAGGGGGGCAGTGGGATGGGGTTGTGCTGTGCTGGGTCAAGGGATCTGTGATGCCTTTGAGGTGAAAAAAGAACCCAAACCTCAAAAAAATCCAAAGGAACCAGGAGCACTGACCCTGTCCTTGCTGCAGGAAAAGGGATGGGGCTGTGGGTGGGTTGGAGGGGGTGTGAAGCTGTGGGGGATGTGAATGGGCTCTTCTGGTTCACAGCACTCTGAAACTGTTTCTTATTTGTTGTGGTTGATTAATTAATTTTTTTATTTTAGCTTTTCCCTCTCCGTGCTCCCAGAGCTGGGCAGGGCCTCCCTCTGCCACTTGGAGGATGCTTTCCTGTGCTCATCATCTGTGATGAGTCCAAGTTGGGATGGGGAGCAGGCTGGAGACAGATCCCTCTTGTTGGCCTTCCCTCCCTCCTTCCCTCTGTCCCACAGGTGTTTTCTGTTCAAACAGAACATTATTAATAACTCTAGGCTATTTTTAAATCTCATGCTGGAGCGCGTGGTTCATTTGCAGGGGACGGGGAGTGGCGGCTGTACCGCAGGAGTGGGGGCAGTTCAGTCTCTGCCCCCCGTCCTTTGGCTGCTGCTGGCAGCCAAAACCTCACCAGCCGTGGTGAGGAGCCCCGGTGGTGCCGGTGTGGGGAGCCCAGGGCTGTGTGGGGGAGCCCAGGGCTGTGTGGGGGAGCCCAGGGCTGTGTGGGGTAGCCCAGGGCTGTGTGGGGGAGCCCAGGGCTGTGTGGACAAGCCCAGGGCTGTGTGGGGAGCCCAGGGCTGTGTGGGGAGCCCAGGGCTGTGTGGGGAGCCCAGGGCTGTGTGGGGGGCCCAGGGCTGTGTGGGGAGCTCAGGGCTGTGTGGGGGAGCCCAGGGCTGTGTGGGGGAGCCCAGGGCTGTGTGGGGTAGCCCAGGGCTGTGTGGGGGAGCCCAGGGCTGTGTGGACAAGCCCAGGGCTGTGTGGGGAGCCCAGGGCTGTGTGGGGAGCCCAGGGCTGTGTGGGGAGCCCAGGGCTGTGTGGGGGGCCCAGGGCTGTGTGGGGAGCTCAGGGCTGTGTGGGGGAGCCCAGGGCTGTGTGGGGGAGCCCAGGGCTGTGTGGGGTAGCCCAGGGCTGTGTGGGGGAGCCCAGGGCTGTGTGGACAAGCCCAGGGCTGTGTGGGGAGCCCAGGGCTGTGTGGGGAGCCCAGGGCTGTGTGGGGAGCTCAGGGCTGTGTGGGGGAGCCCAGGGCTGTGTGGGGGAGCCCAGGGCTGTGCGGGGAGCCCAGGGCTGTGTGGACAAGCCCAGGGCTGTGTGAGGGAGGTCAGGGCTGTGTGGAGGAGCCCAGGGCTGTGTGGAGGAGCCCAGGGTTGTGTGAGGGAGCTCGGGGCTGTGTGGAGGAGCCCAGGGCTGTGTGGAGGAGCCCAGGGTTGTGTGAGGGAGCTCGGGGCTGTGTGGAGGAGCCCAGGGCTGTGTGGAGGAGCCCAGGGTTGTGTGAGGGAGCTCGGGGCTGTGTGGAGGAGCTCAGGGCTGTGTGGGGAGCCCAGGGTTGTGTGGGGGAGCTCAGGGCTGTGTGGAGGAGCCCAGGGCTGTGTGGAGGAGCCCAGGGTTGTGTGAGGGAGCTCGGGGCTGTGTGGAGGAGCTCAGGGCTGTGTGGGGAGCCCAGGGTTGTGTGGGGGAGCTCAGGGCTGTGTGGAGGAGCCCAGGGCTGTGTGGAGGAGCCCAGGGTTGTGTGAGGGAGCTCGGGGCTGTGTGGAGGAGCTCAGGGCTGTGTGGGGAGCCCAGGGTTGTGTGGGGGAGCTCAGGGCTGTGTGGAGGAGCCCAGGGCTGTGTGGAGGAGCCCAGGGTTGTGTGAGGGAGCTCGGGGCTGTGTGGAGGAGCTCAGGGCTGTGTGGGGAGCCCAGGGTTGTGTGGGGGAGCTCAGGGCTGTGTGGAGGAGCCCAGGGCTGTGTGGAGGAGCCCAGGGTTGTGTGAGGGAGCTCGGGGCTGTGTGGAGGAGCTCAGGGCTGTGTGGGGAGCCCAGGGTTGTGTGGGGGAGCTCAGGGCTGTGTGGAGGAGCCCAGGGCTGTGTGGGGGAGCCCAGGGCTGTGTGGAGGAGCCCAGGGCTGTGTGGTTTCATGAGAGAGCCCAGGGAAGGGGCTGCTTCCCTGGGGGAGGCTTTGACACCTTTTGAGGGTTGGGACTCCTGCGCGTGTCCGTGCTCTGACGTGGAGGTGGCTGCATCCTGCTTCGAGCTGGGGTGCTGGTTTTGAGCCTGAAAGGCAAAGGGGAGCCCAGGGCCACCCCGGGCTGGGACCTTTCACTGGGGGGTCTGTAGCCCATGGCAGATGTCCCTGTGTGCCTTGTCTTGCGTGGATCACCAGTGCTGACGCTGCTCTTTCCCTCTGCCTGCCCAGGTCCCTCTGGTCACAGCAGCCCCCTTTTAGCATCGCTGCCCATCCCTGGCCGGCCTCTTCACCCCCCCTTGGACATCAAGCACTTCCTGACCTTCAGGCTCAACGGGACATCGCCGCTCAACCTCTTCCCCAACTTCAACACGGTGAGTCCCCAGGGTGTGTGGGCATGGGCTGCTGGACCCCTCCTCCCCTGCAGCAGTCCCTCCTCTACATGGCACCACTCCTTGAACCCCACCAGGTAGTTTCTGCTTTAATTCCTGGGGTCTCTGGCTGCTGGACACCTGTTCCACATGCTCGCTTTGCCCTTAGCTCGGAGAGGTTCCTGCCCAGCCAGCACCTGTCAGTACCAGAATTAAAAACATGGCTCATTTTAACCAAGATCAATTGGATTTTGCCCGTGGAATCAATAGTAATAAAGTAGCTCTGGAGAGCAGTTCATTAGTTGAAAATTAAATAAGGAAAAGCAAAGAAAGAGAGGGAATGTGTTGCAGATATGAGGAATGTGGCTGGTGCTGTGGATGCTGGGGAAGCCAGAATGCTGGGGACTGCTCCCACCCCCTGCCTGGGTTCCAGGTGCCCAACATCGAACCACTGGCCCAGGTGCCCGGGGTGGGCAGTGACTCTGTATCTTTACAGAGGTTCCATTAGACAGCTAAACTGACCTGCATGTGGCCAAGGACACACCACTGTGTGGGGTGCAAATTGGTGTTTTCCCCGTGCTGCATTGCTCCCCCAGGCTGGTGCCAGCCCCGCGGGGCTCTCTGTAACCCCTGGGTGCTGCCCAGGATTGCTGTGGAGGAGGTTCTGCTCTGGGAAGGGCAGTGGGCCCGGGGGCTGCTCCCCCTCTTTGCCGCAGAGGCCCTGCAGGCTGGGGTCAGTAAATGCCCATTGTTCTCTCTCATGAGCCTGGAAACGGGACTTTCCTGAGCGCCCTTTTCACCGGCCTTTTTTGAGTGGCTTTGAGCTTAAACATGCTCGGAAGGTGCAAATTATCACTGAGATCCTCAAAGACAGTTCAGAAATTAAGTGCAGGATTCCTGTTGCTGTTGAATGGGATTCAGGCGTCTGAGTCCTTTAAGCTCTTTGAAGCCCCAGCCCAGCCTCTCCCCGGGCTAATGAGCTGGAACACAGGACAGGAGGGGTTTTGATGCCATTATAGTTCCTGCTCTTTGTCTGGGCTCTTTTTTTAGTCGCTGGAGTCAGGAGTGAACTTGACCCAGCGCCTGTTGTTCGCTCCTCTTGGCTCCCACCTGCCACTGCCTCGGCGCGTGTTCACCCATGTTTGTTGCTTTAAAAGAATTGATAATTTGGAAAATGAATCTGGTACTTGCTGGAGCTGCACAGTGTCACAGGGCTGCTGTGCTCCGTGTGGGGTCCTGGAACAGAGGATGGGACAGACACGGACAGAGATGGCAGGGGAGGCTGTCCCAGCCATCTGGGGACCTGGAATCAACCACTCTGAGCCAGGTGTGTGGCGTTGGCTGACGGTCTGGGGGCAGGAGCTGCCCCTTTGGGGTGTGTCTGTGCTGGAGATGTGGCTGAAGGAGGCTGGGTGAAGTTCAGGGTGTGCTGGGCTGGTGGGTCTGGGGGAGCCAGAGCAGAGCTTCCACCCCATAGGATGAAGGGCTGGAGCACCTCTGCAGCCTGAACTGCTCTGGCAGCTCTGGAGGAGCCAGGGCAGAGGCTCCATCCCTCAGGATGTAGGGCTGGAACAACCCTGCATCCTGAGCCAGGCTGGTGGCTCCTCATCTCTGCCCAAGTGACCGTGCTGCCGGGTCAGGCTCCACTTGAGCCTCAGTGGGGGGAGAGGGGAAGGAGCAGCAGTCAGGGTCTGCCCCTTGCCGGGGTCACTGCCACATTGGAGCTGCTCTACAGCAGGATCTGAGGGCTCCCCTTTCATGCCCTGCGTTGCTGGTGATGCTGTGAGGGCTCAGCGATGCCCTGCGGAGCGGGAGCTGTTTGCACTGCCCTGCAGAACACTCTGAGCAGGTCACAGGGCTCCCATGAACCCAGCAGATGTTTTACTCTGGAGCAAACAAAACCCTTCCAAGCTGCCTCCTGTCACTTAGAGCAACAACCAGGAAAAAAACCCTCTAACATCACTGGAGGCACGTTCCTTGCTCCAGAGGTCTTTCTCTTAGCTTGGGATGTTGCAAATCCCCAGGACCCAGCAGCACCTCGTAAAACTCCGTCAGCAGACGCGATGTGAACGGATGCTGCATCCCTGTGAATTCCTGCTCCTGACCTCAGCGGCCGCAGGGAGCTCGGCGCAGGGATCGCTATTTATATCGGCAGGAACATCCAGGGATAAATAAAGTAATGTGAGTCAATACGAATTGACTATAAAGCCGGGATCTTTATTCCCCAAGACCGCGGTGCCCAAAGCCACCTCTGTTGCTGGCTCCATTCTCCTGGAAGCGGCCGGGAAGAGCCTCAATCCCTGGCTGCAGGCACCGGTACGTACAGGGCAGCACAGCCCCTGCCAGCCCCACCGGAGCTCGGGGGGCTTTTCCATATCCGAGAGAGCTGCGAGGGCATGCGGCGGGGAGGAGATAGAGGGATGTTTGTGTTCTCATTCCGGGAGAAGCACAAGGGCTCTCAGGTGGCACCAGGCTTCAGATGTGCCCAGTGCGGGGTGGAGCTGGGCTGGGCTTCTGGCAAAGCACCTGGGCCTGTGTGTGCTCCCATGGGAGTAGGCAGCTGAAGGCTCCAGACAGCGCTGGTGGTCAGTTTGGGACAGCAGGAGCAGCCGTGGCCACCAGCTGCACGTGCCTTGGCCGGGGTGCCTGGAACTGGGCTGAGGAGCCAGGTTCTGCGTGTGCTGGCCAGCCCAGCCCCTGGGAGCTTGGGAGTCCTGTGCCTGCCCGGAGCAGTTGCAGGTGCTCTGGTGGACACAACTTCTTGCTGTGCCACGGGGTTGAGCAGGGTGGACTTGGCAAAAGCACAAGGGCTGGAAAGACCCAGAGTGATGCTATCACCCTGGCCTAACCCCAGGAAGATGAGGAGGCCCTGTGCTGGGGCTGTTCAGCACCACTGTGAGGCTGAGGTTCAGACGTGGCTCTGGCACCACTGGCTTCACTGGCAGGTTCAGGATGAGGCCAGAATGGTCCCTGGCCTCATTTGTGTCCTTGTGCCAGCATCTCCCTTTCCTCTGCCTCCTCCTCCAACCCCACCCTGCTCATGCCGTGGTGCTCAGGGTGCGGCTGAGCCCATGGGAGCTGGCAGTGCTCGGTGGGTGCCAGTGCTGTTTGGTGGGAGCTTTGGTGGTGCTTGGTGGGAGCGACCAGCTGGAACCTGGTAGCTGACACTGCTTGGAAAGTTGGAGCTGTTTCTCTTTTCTCGGTGAAAAGGTGGGTGTTTCTCTGGAAAAGAAGTGCTGGCCCAGCAGCCCAGCAGCACATTGCAATGTTTGTCGTCAGGCATGGAGCAGCATCTTGGCCATCTGTAGCTTCCTCCAGGTCTCTGCCGAACCCCAAATGCCTCTTCATTTATATGCCAGATAAGTGAGTAAAATTTCATAGCAAACAGGCTCTTCATTAATCACCTGCTTTTACCATTCTGCTCACTCCTGGAAAGGAATTCGGGGTCTTGATAATGGCGCTGTTGTCCAGGCATGTGCCTCGAAGACTGATGCACCTGTCTCGGCAGCGAAATAGCTTTGCAGAGAAATACGATCGCTGAAAACCCCAGGCTCTCCTGACAGCAGGACTCAGATAAGATAATCTCCCTGTGCCACAGGGTAGGGAACAATACTTGCATTATAGATTGGAGCCACGCTCAGACAAAGAGGTTATTCTTATGTTTTCTTCCTTAATAAATGCATTTTGTTAAAAACAATTATGGCTTTTGGAAGCAGTTTGGTGCTTGGGCTGTGGAATGAGGCCGAGCCCTGGGGCGAGACAGAAGGGCCGGGGCTTGGCACCAGCCACATGCTTGGTTCCACCACGGCCCTGGGCGGGCAGGAGGACAGATTTGGCTCCTGGCAGGTCATCGAAGTGGTCTGTGTGTGCCCAGCCTGGTGAGCAAGTTGTCGTTGTTGAGTTTGAGCAGGTGAAATGCACATCTGGACAGCAGTGGGGCTACTCAGAGCGGCTTTTGTGGCCACTGTGTCCTGGGCAAGCTGTGTCTGTGGCAGCAAGCACTGGTGTCCCTCCTGCCTTGGCACCCACGGGGGCTGCTGGTGTCCCATGGGGTGGCACACACAGCCCTGCTCGCACCTTTGGCATTGCTTGGGGACATTCACAGCTCTCTGGTGAAGAGCACATGGAGAATGAATTATGCTCGTTTTGGTCACCTCTGTCCCCCATTTCGGTGGTTTCTGCTCCTGCTGAGGTCAAGGGTAGCCACTGAGGTTCAAACAGAAGCTGGTAATTTGCCACCTGTGACCCAAGTGTCTGTGTGTGGAGAGAGGGGACTTGGGCACGCACTGGGGCAGTGGGGTCTTGTCCCTTCTGCCAGACCACAGCTGACACGTGGACCTTGTGGATTTGGTGGATTCAGGAATGGTTTAATCAGGGCAGGGGCCAGCGTTGACACAGCACTGCCCTGCACAGGGCAGCCTCCATGGCCTCAGGGCTCCTGGGCAGATGCAGCCCCGCGCTCCTTGCAGCCACCCAGGGTGAGCTCTGTGGCAGCGGCTCCTCGGGAGCGTGACAGGCGTGGGGGTCACCAGGTCACGGTGCCACGCCGGGGCAGCCACCAGGACACAGCACCCAGCCGCCCTGTGCCCTCCCTCCCGTTCCAGATGGACCCGGTGCAGAAGGCGGTGATCAGCCACACCTTCGGCGTGCCGGCCCCGCTCAAGAAGAAGCAGTTCATCTCCTGCAACATCTGCCACCTGCGCTTCAACTCTGCCGTGAGTGGGGCCACAGATGGGGCTGGGAGTGGGTGGGGGGCACGGGGCCAGCCCCTCTCAGGGCCATCCCCAACGATGGGCCAGTCTCATCCACCGGAGCTGCTGGTGCTTGCGGGGTTTTGGGCTGCTGGAGCTGCTCTTGCCTCCCCGGGCCCTGCACCCTGGCTGGGCTCTGCTGCCTGCGGAGGAGCCATCCCAGCCTGGCCACGCTGGATCTGCAGTGCCTGGGGCTGATGCTGCCCTGCCAGCAAAGCTCCCTGGTTCTGGGCTTCATAATTCCGCTCCACGGCCAAGCAGCTCAGAAAAAGTGCTGCTTCCCTGTTTCAGGCTGCATCCCGGCTAGACGTGCTGTGCCAGGAGAGTCAGTCCCACCGCATGCTCCCAGTGCCCCTGTGAGCCCCTGTCCCCACTCTGCCCATCCCTGCCCATGTTCCTCCAGGTCCCCCCGGCTGGCCCAGACCCTCAGAGCCCACGGGTGTTCCAGTGTGGTGGCTGTGACCTACTTCGGCTGCACCCAGCCCCGTTCCAGCCCTGTTATCTGGGGGCAGTTTATTGTCTTTGCTAATGAGGCACCACGCTCGCTCGGACTGGCCCTTTGCTTTCCCACGTACCAGCCACAGCCCTGGCCCCCGTTCCCAGCCCTTGGAAAGCAACAGGGGGAGGGAAGGGAAGGGATGGGATAGGATGCTTCCCCCTGCTGAGCCCAGGAATCCTCAGCTGGCCCCCAGGAATGCTGTGCAAATTAATCTGTGCTACTCTGGGGTACAGTGTCTAATTCATACCGGGGTTCCTGTCCATAAATTGCCAAACCGGGGTTGTTTTGGGGGACAATGCAGCATTGTCCCTGTTGGGAAAACACCGATGTTCAGAGGATTTTTTTTTTGTGGCCATTTTTATCAGTTCAGTGCAGACATGAATCCATCAGAGTCGCGCTTCATTATCCAGTGTTACTGAGAGAGAGGAGCTGGGGACATGAACCATGTGTTGGGCACCCCTTAGGATACAGTGGGAGATGTGTCCTCCCCACCAATGAACCTCTTTATTTCATTTTTACAGCGACAATTCACTGTACGTTTCTGGAGTCATAAATTTTGCCTGAAAGCTGCTTTTAGGAGCGACTTGATGCATTTAATCAGAGCAGGGTCCTTATCTCGCCCAAGCAATGTGGTGATGTCTTAAGAGAGTGATACCTTGGCCCCAGTATGTCGGTCTCAGAGCAGGCTGGGGGGAGGAGGGACACGGCTCTGTGCTACACCCCACACCCCACACCCCTCTGCAGTGATCCCAGCCCTCGGGGCAGATGTCACCAGGGAAGGTGGCTGCACTAGGAACATGCCTGAGTGGCCACATACCGGGGCTGACCCCATCACCTGCCCTCCCCGTGTCCATCCGTCTGTCTGGTCACAGCACTGCCGTGGTCATCCTGGTCTGTCCCCCCCAGAACCAGGCAGAAGCCCACTACAAGGGCCACAAGCACGCGCGGAGGCTGAAGGCCATCGAGGCCATGAAGAACAAGCAGAAGGTGGTGGGGGCTGCAGCGGGGACCCCCGGCCAGGACAGCGCAGCCGACCTGGCCCCCAGCCCCGTGGGCAGCGGGGAGCCGGGCAGCGCAGGTACGGGGAGGGGGATGGGGCTGGGGAGGCTGCGGCCGCGGTGGCAGAGGTGCCAGCGGTCACAGATGAGCTCCGGTGCTGGCGGGGGAACGGCGGCTGTTTCCCCTGGAGCTGGGTGTCTCTGGGAGGTGTTTCTGTGGGTGCGGGAGAGGCAGGGAGCCCTGTCTCGCACACTCTGCAGTGACTGCCGCATGAGTGGATGGGGCCGGCGGGAGCCGCGGCAGCGCCGGAGCTCACCCAGGGTTTTGTGCTGAGCCCAGCTTCCGTGCACTGCAGACAAAAGCTGTAAGGGGAGAGACCTTGGGAAGAGCCGCCCTTGGCAGGGATGGATGCATGCAGATGTTGTCTGAGATGGTCTTGGGGAAGACGGGGGTGCTCCCTGAAATCCAGAAAACCTGTTCAGGCACAGAGAACTTTCCCTTTCTGCCTATTTCTTTCTCTTTTCCCCTTTCTCCCTTTCCTTCCCCTCCCGCCAGCTGATGCCAGTAGCCCACAGGAGCCGGAGGGTGAGGGCAGCAGCCTGGGGCTGGTGCCCAGCGCTGAGGAGTCGCCCGTGGAGCTGCCAGGCAGTGTGGCCCCGCTGGGCTCCCCGCCGGCCTCCGAGCTCTCGGAGGGCACCTCGGATGCCACCAGCGTGGCCTCCTCGTCCGCCCAGGCAGCTGAGGCGCAGGCGGCCGAGTCAGGCAGCAGCGTCAGCTCAGCCCCTGAGAGCGAGAAAGAGGGGAAGAAGAGCAAACAGCACCTGTACTGTCCCACCTGCAAAGTGACCGTCAACTCCCTGTCCCAGCTGGAGGCTCACAACACCGGTAAGGGCATTGTGGGGGGGACAGGGGGACGGGCCCCCTGCCAGTTCATCGGGGCTCTGAGCAAAGCCCAGCCATGCCCCGTAACCAAACAGCCTTGCAAGGAAGTGGTGAGCATTAATGAGTGTTGCTGTAATTAAAAAAAAATTCATTAAAATGACCTGCACAGATAAGCCACGGGGCTTTACCTGAGCTGCAGCTTCTAGGGTGAATTTTCACAAGGTCAAACACTCTTATTGTTTATGTCTCAATTAAGGACATTTCCAGCTACTTTTAATCAAGTGATTGAGGCTACTTTATATTTCATTTGGCTTGAAGCTGATAGCCAGGGCTTCTTCCAAACCCAGGATAATCCTTCCCAAAGCAGCTCAGTGGTTTGGGCTTGTGGCCCTGTGGAGAAGACCCCTGGGAATCCAAGGAGCTGCAGACCTTCATAGCCAGTGATGGCTGTGCAGGGCAGCCCCTTGGGGTGGGCAGGTGTGGGAGCTGCTGAGGGTCCCCCTGAAGCCTGGGGGTGGCCAGACCACCCCCAGGGTGGTAGCAGTGGGTGGCAGCCGTGGTACAGGGGTCCCCAGTGGGGTCTGCGGGCCCTGCAGTTCCAGCTCCTGGCTCACCCCATTCTCTGGAGGATGCTCAAGTTGGGCACCCCAGCTTTAAATGGAAGGTCCTTTTCTCCCCCAGTTCAGCAAGTCCTGGGAACCAGTTTCCCCCACCCCACTGCCTGCTGGGGCAGCAGCAGCTGCTGTGTGCAGGGTTGGCTCAGGACACTGCCGCGGCTTAGCTGCAGACGTGTCCTTTTGCTTTTGTCAGCTCCAGTTACGAATTCAGGAGCTGATTTGGGGGAAAAGAACAAACAAACAAACATTTGAGGGCTGGCGCTGCTCTGTGGCCGTCACCACAGCTCCTTGCTTCACGCCTTAAAAAATAGAATGAATTAGCAGGGGCTTAAATTACTTGCTCCCCATGCGCCCTCGCCGCCCCGGCGCTGGCAGCGGCAGGACAGAGCGCCCTGTCCCCAGGTGTGTAGGGATCTTGGGTTCCTCCTTCCCCACCTGCTGTGACCCCGCTGAGCTATTCCTGGCTCCACGGCCGGCTCTGCTCTGACCTTGGGCACGGCTCAGATGCTGCAGCGCGGGGGGCAACGCGCGCCCAGCTCCGCAGACGGTGCTAACGCCCGGGGACAGGCGACAGGCTCCAGCGCACGCTCAAAATAGCAGCTTCTCCCAGGCTGGCACACGGAGGGGGGGTCTCTGGGAAGATAAGCATCTCTGCTCTGCCTGTGATGTGTGGCTTGGCAGCGTTTGGGAATGGGCTGCGCAGCACTGGCAAAAGTCTGGGCTCCCAGGCAGCTTCCTGTCACCTCTGCCTGCAGGTGCTGCTGGGCACAGGTTGGTGAGGTTGCCCTGGTGCTGTTGGGAGAGCACTGTTCCCGCTGCCGTGGTACTGGCACGGGGCTGGGCTGGGTTTGCTGAGTGTTCCCTCTCGCCAGGCGCCAAGCACAAGTTGATGCTGGAAGGTCACGGCACCCAACTGCGGCGAGGCCGGGGCAAGCTGCTCTCCCGGGCAGGGCACAAGTCCAAGCGGATCGGGAACAAGGGCAGCATCAACATCCAGAACAAGGCGTTCCACTGCCAAGTGTGCGAGATCTACGTGAACTCCGAGACCCAGCTCAAGCAGGTGACGATGCCCTGGGAGTGCCCAGGCACTGGGAGTGGGCGTGCAGGGACTCAGGGTGCGGGTACCTGATGGTCCCTGCAGGGTGATGGGCATCCCCGCAGACCTGAGCCACCCGTGCCCCGGCTGTCCTGGCTCCTAGTGATCCAGCTGTTTTCCTTCCCAGCACATGAGCAGCCGGCGGCACAAAGACAGGCTGGCGGGGAAGCCACCCAAGCCCAAGTACAGCCCCTACAACAAGCTGCAGAAGAATGCTGCCCTCGCAGTGAGTATTATCAAGGTACCTGTCTCCCCGCACAGCACTCGCTCGGTTTGCTCGCAAAGCCTCGCTCACCATCAGCCATCCTTGCAGTGAGTCACAGGAGCTGCTCCTCTTAAACCTTGGTTTCCATCACCACAGCTCAGCTTCTCCCCTCAGGGAGGGTGAGCTGTGGTGGTGGGTTTTGAGTCTTTATTCCTGGGAAGGCCAGCTTGGGGATAACTTGGGAGCACTTTGGCAGCAGCGTTCACAATGGCAGCGCTTGTGATTCCTCCACCTCTTCTGCGATCTCACAGTGTCTCCTCCTCCCTCCCTGCAGTCCAAGCTGGCTTTGCAGAAGCACCTCACCAAAACCCTGGCAACCCGTTTCCTGCCGAGCCCGCTCACTGCCGCCGCTGTCTGCGCCATGCCTGGACCCCTTGCCTTGCGACCAGCAGCTGCCACCACCCTCTTCCAAGCCCCGATCCTCGGACCAGCCCTTTTCCGAACGCCGCCGGCCCACGTCCGCCCCACGCCGGGTCCCATCGTCTTCGCACCCTACTAGAGCCGCTGGCCCGCCGAGGGTCTGTCCACCGTGGCTGGGCTGGGCTGTGGGGGCTGCGTGCTGGGGGCAGCGCTCCTGGTGCCTGCTCTCCTGGCTGGTGGGAAAATGTAGTCGTAGACATCCATCCTGGCTTCTCCTTTGCTTGGAGCGGGCTCCCACTGGAGAGAGGTGGCCCGACAGAGCCCGGCCAGTCCCGCCGCGCATCCCCACTGCTCCCCCAGCCTGTGCTGGCCCCGTGCTCAGCAGATGAGCCCAGGCAGTGCAGGGAAGAGGACAGTGTCCAAATCAGCAGGACCGTCTCATGGTCAGGGCCTGCCTGTCCTTGGCCTGCTGGCTGCTTCTCCATCGCCCTCCCAGTTACCAGACTGGAAGGAGAGGAGCTGGCTGGTCCCTGGGAGAAGAAGCATCCCTCTGGTCCCTGCCAGCCCAGTGGGGAGGGAACTGCGAGGGGAATCTCAGCCCAGCTCTTACTGGGAGAAACAACCCCAGCACAAGTAGGAAGCTGGCAGTTTCTCTCTCAGCCTGGGCTGGCTGTGCCCTTGCCAGCTCTTCACCTGCCTGTGCTGGCAGGGAGTTTCTGTGCCACCCACCAGCCCCCTGCCCCCACAACACCCTACGTCCCACCAGCCAAAGAGCCCCCGTGGTGGTGGGCACCGGCCACACCGACCGTATCCTCACTCCAAGAGCAATAGCTGACCCCAGGGCCGGCGCCTCCTCCCTCCAAAGCACACGGGCCCTGCCCTGGCCCCAGAAGCACACGATGGGCACGTGGCCGAGCTGGGCCCCGCTCATGCCCAGCAAGGCCGGGAGCACCAGGCTGTCTGGTGCTGGCTCCCCGAGGAGGTGACCCCGTGCTTGGCACCTGTCCTTGTCTCTGTCCCACCGCGGGGACAGCCCTGCCCCTACCTCCCGGGAGATGCTGTGAGGCTGAGTGAATGTCCCTAAAGCACTTTCGGTTCTCCAGTGAAAGGCAACGCTGCTGCTCACCTGCCATGCCCAGCCCTCCAATCCCATCCCCGTTAGGAGCTTCCAGGGAATTACTGACAATTCCCGAAAACAAAGGTGTCCCCAGCAGCCTGGACAATCAGGTAGCAGGTGCACCACAGCCTGCGGAGTGCTGGGCTCTGGAGGGACCCCGAGGCCATAGCTCTGCATTTCACTGTGCTCAGACAACCCAACCATGACCTGTCTGGGACTGTCACTGCAGCGCTCTGGGTGCCCAGCACACCGCTGTACATAGAGAGAGCTGCATCCCAAATGGACCTTTCGCTGGAGGAACACCCCACCCCGATCTATGCAATCCAGGGGGCAGCTCACCCGCCGCGTTGGCCGCCTGCGATTCCCTTTGGTGCTGATGCATCCATGCAGCTGGAGCAGTGGTGGGAGCAGAAGAACCAACGTAACACTGGGCTCTGTCCCGTCCTCGGCCCAGGGTGCTGGTTCAGACCTCTGCTGTGACTCCCATTCCCTCCCAGCCCTCGGGAAGAGGCAGGTTGGTGTGTGCACCTGGGAATCCACACGCACAAGCACACGTATCTGACGTCTCGGCCATAAGCAGCGCCCAGATTTCAGAAGGATTCTGCCCAGCGTGCTCCGCTGATGCTCAGGATGGGTCCTGGCACGGGGAGGTGAACGGGAACCAGCCAGTGTGTGACTCAGATGGTTGAAACATGTCTGCTTCCCAGGGCTGGAGCCTTGGCAAGGGCAGGAAAGCTGCAGGAGGGAGCACACACCTGCAGGGTCTGTGGGCAGCACCAACTGTGGAACCCCCGCTGCACTCCTGCCACAGGAGAGTGCAGGAGAGTGAGAGAGCCCCTGGGTGTGGATTCACCTGCTCAGGGCATCCCTTCCCCAGGGAAGGAGGAGACGGGAGAGAGGGCACCAGGAGAAGCGTGAGCAGCCGTGCATGGAGACAACGGAAAGGTCTTGCAGCAGTGGTGGGAGATGTGGCTTGGAGCGCAGCTGATGGAAGGAAGGCTCCCAGCAGAAACAGCTTTGCCAGGGTTAGGGAGATTGTCCCACAGCCCAGAGGACACGTAGGGACCCCACATCCCAGGGGACAGGAGCCTATGCTGGTGGGGCCCCAGGGGACAGGAGGGACGCTGTCCCCACTCCCCAGTGCCAAGCAGCCCGTGGCCAGCGTGTCTCCAGCCACCCCTGCCCGTCTCACTGTGCCCTTCCCAGGCCCTTGGGGTCACCCCCAGTCTGGCCGCAGCAGCTGGACAATGGGTCCCCTCCTGTGCCGTGAGCCCCCCAGGAGCACGGGGAGCTGGGAGCAGCTGGGCTCCAGCTTGCAGAGCTGCGTGGCACCAGTGGGCCTGTTGCCCTCCATTGCTCCAAAAAGCCTGTGCTGGAGCCGTGGCTGCTCCGTCGCCCCTCACCAGTGGAGTCCTGATGCACTCCTGTACTTGGCACTTTAACCCTGTGAAAGCCATTCCTCCTAGTAACAATAATACTGCAACGAGCTGCGTAAGAAACCCCCGTTATGGCATCCCCCCGAATCCCCTCCTGCTCTCCAAAGCATTTACTGCCTTTGACTTAGCACATGCTGTACTAGGAGTAGGGATAGTCCATAGCGCTCGGTAACGTGTGCCCCTCTGTAAATAACCTTGGAGTGATGTGAAGTTTGATTCAAAAAAACAGAAAAAAAAAAAAACCAACCCAAAATGGAATATCCAGACTCTAGGGACTTGGCCAGTACCCTCCTGTAATGTTCATTGTATATTTTTTTGATGTACTATAACTGTTGGGAAAAAAAAAAAGGAAAATATTTTGATAATCGAATCTCATCGCTTTATTGTGTTACTCAGTAAATAAAAGGAACAAGTATAAACACACTGGGGCTTTTAGTCAGTTCTTTTCCTACATCCAAGGCTTGGTGCCTTGTCTTAGGGTAGTTCTGAGAGGAGGCAGCACTGTGACAGGTGGGCAGTGAGAGCTGCCATAGCCCAAAGCATCTGGGGTGTGCACAGTAAATAAAGTCCCAGCTCCTGCAGTGATCCAGGTGTGCAGGTGAAGCACAGCCCTAGCTCCTCCAAGCTCATGGCTGAGTCTACACTCAGGAAGAGGAGGGCTGGAATGGTGGATTTGGGCACCCTGCCCCCAGGAACAGCACCTGCCCTGCTCTAGGCATTCCCTGGGGCAGCATGCCTGGATATTCCTGTGCATAAAGGAGCAGTGGACACTGCCAGGGTAAGGGACAACCTGCCAGGGAGCAGCACAGAGCCAGCTGGGGCAGGGCAAAGAGAGCTGCTTGGCTGGAGGCAGGGCCAGCAAAGAGGCTTTTCCCACATGTTATCAGGAAATAGAAAAAGAGGAGAGTTACTCTCTCCAGATGTGGAGCTGATCCCCACATTCCAGGCAGTGTGTGCTATGCCTCTGCTCCCCTCTCCCAGCACGCACCTGAGAGCAGAGGGGGTCACTGAGTGAATCCTGACCTTCCTGTAGCACCTCTGACAGCCGTAGGGGCTGGGCAGGGAGAGGAGTGGTCCCTGTCCCACTGCCTCCCTCATCCTCCAGGACCAACCCCAGCCCTGGGATGATTGTTCCTCCTGCCCCCTGCTTCCCACAGGCTCTGTGACACCAGACAGGACTCGGCAGGAGGCGTGTGTGAGGGAAGCAGGAAGGTGAGGAAGAGGAGGTGGCAGTGGAAGGGAAGGTGAAGAAAACTCAGCCATCCATGGACCCGCTGCCCTTGTTCTTGCGGCTCAGGGGAAACGCAGACTTGCTCTGTGGCTGTGTCATCTTGCTGGCCAGGTAGATGAAGGGCTCGATCAGCGTGCGCCGGTCAGCCACGGACACCTCCCACAGCTTCACCTTCTCACCCTTGGCCCAGTGCTGGGCTGCATCATGGTCCACCCGGCGCTGCTCCTGCAGGTCACACTTGTTGCCCAAAACCACAATGGTGACCTGTTCCAAAAGGGCGAGAAAGGCCCCTGAAGGTTCCAACCACAGCGCTGCAGGGCTGGCTGGCTCTGCCATGGAGACCCTTGGTGGTGGGCCCAGTCTCGCTGCTGATTCCTCGTCCATGTCGAGGCCTTTTGAAACCCCAAGATCCCAGTGCTCCCTTCCCCTCCTGCTGGGGTCTGTGTGTCCCAAACCAGCCCCGAAGTGGAAGGAGTTTTTGAGCACCTGTATGCTCAGAGAGCATCCCAGGAGACAGCCTATTACTGCTGGGATTCTTACAGAGCAGGGACCCATCTTGTGGCAGGCTGGAGAAAAGAAAGGTGAGAGCCTGCCCCAGGAGAGCAGATCCCACTCTGCAGCCCTTCTCCCGGGGGACTCACCTCCTTCTTGTCCTTGGACTTGTCGATTTCCTTCTTGAGCAGCTCGACACGCTTGAAGGACTCCTTGCTGTCGGTGCTGTAGACCAGCACGTAGCCGTCGGTGCAGGAGAAGCAGTGCTTGGGCAGCTCCAGCCCGTCCCGCAGCCCCCGCGTGTCGTAGAAGCGCACCTGCTCCCGCACGCCCCGGTCCGTCTCGATGGAGCCCACGTAAATGTCCTCCTGGGTCTCGATCATCTCCGAGCCTGACGGGCGGTGGGCAGGAGACACGTGGGGACCCTGCCCGGGGCTCTGGCCCTGGCACGGCCCGCGGAGCTGTGCCCTCCTCCCCCACCGCCGGTGCGTTTAGGGGGTGACCAGGGTCAGTCCTGCCCAGGAGGATCCCCAGAGCCAGCCCTGCTCAGGGGGATCTCCAGAAACAGCCCTGCCCAGGGGGATCCCCAGAGCCAGCTCTGACCAAGGGGATCCCCAGAGCCAGCACTGCCCAGGGCCGGAACTGCCCGCTACACCCGGCGCCGCCAGCTCCCGGGGGAGCCGCGGAGCGGCCTCCGCCCAGCGCCGCACTCACCGACCACATGGTTCCCGTAGAGCAGCTGCTCCAGGATGGAGGTTTTCCCGACCGAGGCCTGCCCGCACACCACCACCTTGCAGCTCTTGCCCATCCCGCCTCACCGGGGCGGGCGCGGCCGAGTCCCACCGGCGGCGAAGGAAGGGGCGCGGCAAGACCACAGCGCCCCCGTGCGGGCGGGCGGACCAGGGCACGCGGCGCTGCCTTGCGCAGGAGGGGGCGCGGTCTGTACAAGCCCCGCCCCTTTCCGGCCCAGTTCCGCCCCCTCCCCGGTACCTGCTCCGCCCGATGCCGCCGCCGGGCTCCTCCGCGGGCGCCGCCNGCTCGGCGGGGCCGGGAGCGCTCCTGAGGCCTTCGGCCGGTCCTTGCTCGGGCGGACCCCGCGGGCAAAGTCCGCTGTCCGGGCCTGCCGGGAGCGGCCGGGGCTCCGCAGCGGGGCCCGGCGGGCGGTGACAGCCACGGGCCGCACGCGGCAGGGCCCGGGAGCTGCTGGGTTTGCGGTGCGGTGCCGGCCTGTCCCAGTGAGCTCCCGCGGCCTCCGTGCGCACCGGGGTGAGAACATCCTCCCGTTACCGGGGTGTCCCAGAAATGCAGTTCACACCCCGTGTCCCGAGGCCACACACCCTCACCGGTGTCGGGGGAGCGCGCCCTCGCCCTCGCTGGGGGGGAAGAATTAAACGCGTGGGAAGAGGAAGCTTCAAACTCCTGAACCCTTCGTTGCAGCATCACCCCGTTCCCCTGGTGCGTTTGAAACCTGCCCAAAGTGGGTTTCACTCTGTCGTACCTTGCTGTGGATAGCGGGAAAAACGCCTTGGGCAGAGCCCTGCTCCGGGAATGCTCCATCATCCAGGAGTTCCGGGTTTGTCCGTGCAGTGCCCTGGTGCACCGTGCCCGGGGGAGCTGCCAGTGTCACCTGAGGCAGCAGGAGCTGGGATCCCGACCTTTCCCGCAGGTTTTCCCCCCAGGAGTGAGTGCGCTGGAGCACTGTGGGCAGAGAGGTGGGAAGGTCCCTGTCCGGGAAACTCCACTGGTTTTCCATAGTGGCAGGTGCTGGGTTCATCTCTGAGGGACCTGGAAGGAAAGAGCTGTTCATGTAGGAGCAGAGACATTTGCTCTGGAAGATGATTCAATGGAATGAAGAAGAGGAAACAAAACCGAAATTGGCCTCTGAGGAATGGTGGTTTCAGACTCCCATTGATGGCCCAAGGGATTCTGTGGAATTGAGGCCTGAGGAGCAGCTCCCTGGGGAGGTGCTGCTGAGCAGGAAAGGAGGAACTGCTGAAGAGGCACTTGGGGCTCACAGAGCACTGGGATCGCCCAGCCTGTGAGGCTGGGACAGGCCTGTGTGGACACATCATTCCTGCCCCCGGGGCAAGCGAAATGTGGTGTTTGAAATGGTAAAAACTCCCAGAGGTAAAACCCTGGCTGAAGGCACAGGTATCTGCAGGTAGTGACCTCCAGCTCCTTCCTTCCTTCGTGCGGTGCACCACTTTCATTAGGTGCCTTCACAATGTTTCCTTTTCGTGTTCTTTTGGGGATGTTGCACCTTTCCCTTGCTGAAATGGACCCATATGGGCAGGAGCTGATGCCGTGTGGAGCTGGCCCTGCACACCGTGATTTCTTTGCAGTTCTGTGCATTAACCTCTTCCCCACCCCAGCCCTTCCAATTTCACCGCAGTAACTCAGTTGCTCTCATGGAAATCAGAGCAGTAATTGCTGTATTGGGGAGAGGAGTTTGAGCCTCAGAAGGTGTCAGATGTTTGTGAAACATCCCAGGCCAGGTGAGGGCTGGGTGAGCTCTGCACAGGACACACTGACTTGGTGCAGCCTTCGGGATGTGTCTACGCTCACTTATGTAAAAATCAGCAAAAATAAGGGAAAACCTCTTCAGAATCCTTATGATAACTCAGCAACAAGGGTTCCATGTTCTGTGTTTCCATTTAGGGATTACAGTACAGCAGAATATTTGCTCAAGGACTCACCTTTGTCCAAATGCACAATTCTTTTGTCTATGGCTTAGTAAAACTGGAAAGTTAGAAAACGAGCAAAAGGGGAGATCTGCGTTTCAGAGTGGCTGTAATTAGCACCCTGAAGCAGCTGCAGACATGCCAGAGGGCTCCCAGGGTGTCCAGGGCACAGGAATGGAGTGTGGTCAGAGGATAATTATTGTCTGCTGCTGTCTCATGGATTGTTGGGGTCCAGGCGGAAAGCGTTGATGTAATTGTGTTAATTTTATCCATTGGTGCACCAGTGCAGAGCAGCTGATGAGCAGGACTGGGCCAGCCCCAAAAACTCACTTATTTCTTCATTAATTTTAAAGGTTTCTCACCCATGGGAATAGCTTTTCCCTGCTCCCAGCTGCTTTGTGAGCTTGGGCCTCTGGAGCTTTGCCAGGGAGAATTTCCTTGTCATCTTCCTGGCAGCTCTGGGTTCTGGCTCCTGTGCATGCTCCAGGCTGGATCTTTCTCCTCCTTCTTCAGCACTGGAGCATGTGGAAGCCTCTTAAAAAAAAATACCTTGGGAAAATACTGCTAGGAGATTGCAGGGCCCCTGCTGCAGACTTGGGATGTGTTGGTGCCTCTGTGGGGCATCGTCACTTCCCGCAGCAAAGTGACGAGCACAGAGTGGCCCACACAGAGCCCCGGCGGTTCCGGGCCTGGCCAGTCTGTGGGTCACTCACTGATCAGGTCTGCAGGTGTTACCTGGAGGTTGTCAGGTGTTGGTGAGCACCCAGAGGCTTTTCCAGTGCATGGAGTGAGGTGCATCTCAGTGAGGCTCCTCCAGAATCGATATCGTTTCTTGTCAACTTTCGGGGCAGCACTGGCAGGAGGGGGCGAGTCATCGGAGGGGCACCAGGTCATTCTGGGATAACCTGGAGAAGGCTCTGCTGTTCCTGTTCTGCCTGTAAGTGGGCGCTTGGGTTTCCCCGGTGATAAACCAGCCCATTTTACTTATCTGGAATTATTTTGTGATCTTATGATCATACCAGAAGCAGCAGAAGGTACTCGTGTAGTTGTTTGCTTCCTTGTGCATCTGCAGAGTATTTGAGTATCTAACTTAGGCAGTTGCTTTATCCAGTTGGAAAAGGTGATCCATACCTACACTTTCAGCCTATTTCCCTAACATGAAATGTGCTTTTTTTTGAGGTGAATCATAATGTAGATGCAATTGTTTTTGAAATTGTCTCAGGCTGATTCTAGACCCTTCCATGGGTTTTCGCAGAAGTTACGCTGTGGCCCTGCGAGGCGTGATGGGGCCATTGCTGGGAATTAGGTTAATTCTGAGCTCCGGGAATTACATAACGGCACAATTAAAGTTGGGGCTCGGCTGCTGTTCTCACCCGTGGCTGCAGGGAAGGTTTGGGTCAGTTCTTGGATTTCTTGTGGCATATTTTGGTTCTTGTGGCTCTTTTGGTCTTCCACGAGTTTGCCCTCAGGTATGGGGAATGTTCTGGGGGGTTGAGCACCTTGTGGGTTCAGGTTCAGCTCTGCTCTTGGAGAGGCTCGAGGCAGCCCTTTGTTACGTTTCCATGAGTGAATCCTTCCCCCATCCGTGTAGATATTTGCGTGTCCAGGCTGGGATTTCCCGGGCTGGGGGCTGCACTGAGTCCTGCCGTGGTGTCTGTGCCGCTGCGCGGAGCGAACCCTCCGGCAGCGCGGTGGGGGGAGCTGATGTGCCGGGAAACTGCTCCGCTCTGCCCAGCCAGGGCATGGCAGCGTGTCACACACGGGTGTGTGTGACCACTCCCCTGGGCAGCCTGTCCCAGTGCCCAGACACCCTCTGGGGGAAGAGCCTTTGCCTAATATCCAACCTAACCCTCCCTCACCCAGCTCCAGCTGCTCCCTCAGGGCACTGGGCACCAGGGAGAAGAGCTCAGCGCCTGCGCCTCTGCAGCCCCTCCTGAGGAAGTTGAAAATATATATTCCTGTATCTCTAAATCCTCACTCAGTGTCAAACCTCACTTGAGGAAGTGTCTCTGAAGTGCACCCTGCATATCTTTCTGGCACACGGAGTGTTTTGTTTTTCTTCCAAGTCCTGAGAGAAGGGAGGGGAGAATGTTGTATGTCCAGGGGCAAACATGATGGCTAATTTTAAGCTCAAGACATCTGCCTGCTGTAAACTGAATTGAGATCACCCAACTTATTTTACCCCAGCGGCTGAGTCACATCTGACAGCTGAGAATCTGGGCAGGATTTCACCCCCAAAAATGCCTGATAAAGGCACCATATCCTATTAAAGAAAAAGCCTCTGCAAGAACTGTGCAAAATAGGCAGCTGTGTTCCTTTTGGCAGAGCATAACTGGAAAGATTGCTTGGTCAGGACAGGATTTTTGAGCCTTCCTTAAATCCTGGCTATTTTAGGGTTTTGCTACCATTTCATAATGGAGGCAGGCAGTGAAGTGGGAGTGAGGGTCAGGAGAGCTGGGAGAGAGTGACTCTGCCACCTGCTTAGCTGTTGGATTTCTGTCACTGGTGGTACTGCCTTGGCACATCCCTGCCCAGGGGCTGTGCCAGCACACCTGGACCAAGAGCTGCTGGATTACAAATCCCCAAAGGTTCCAGTGACAGAAAATCAGGTGTCTGCGGGAGTCTCATTGGGAGCTGGAGTGGGAGGTGGAAGCCACGATCGGCACTTGAGCGGGGGCAGCGTGTGGAAGCTCTGAGGAGGAGGCAGGAGTTGTTAGGCAAGCGTGGGATTGTGTCACTGTGTGCGGGATGGCTTCTCCAGGAGCTGCTGTGCTGGGAACGAGCAGGGGCTGAGCTTTCACAGGGCACAGGGAGGAGAAGGAGCCTTGTGCTGGTTCCTCTCTCCCCAGGCAGGCAGCGAGCTCCATCCTCAGAGCTTGAGTGTGCGAGGGAGTGTCAGCGCACGCAGCTGCTGCTTGTCTTTGTTGGTTTCAGGCTGTGCCAGAAGAGGTTCAGGCTGGACATCAGGTGGAATTTCTTCACAGAAAGAGTTGTCAGGCATTGCCCAGGGAGCAGTTGGAGTCCTCATCCCTGGAGGTGTTCAAGGAACGACTGGACGTGCCACTCCGTGATCTGGTCTGGTTGACAAGGTGGTGATCGATCACAGGTTGGGCTCAAAGATCTTGGAGGTTTTCTCCAACCCAGGTCATTCTGTGGTGGCAGATTCTCCGGAGTGACAGGGACCAAAGTGCTTCAAGTATTAGAGATGCTGAGAAAT
The DNA here is from genome assembly GCA_013397175.1 of Platysteira castanea. NCBI lineage: Eukaryota > Metazoa > Chordata > Aves > Passeriformes > Platysteira > Platysteira castanea. Next base: position 228,687 of record VYXC01005572.1, on the reverse strand, counting down.
ACCATAAAAGAGAAAAAAATAATTGCCTCACTCGCAAGGAGAATCACTCCCACCAGCCCCTCCTGTGCCTGTGGTGCATGTGAGTGATGAAAGACAAGCTTCTTCCCCAGCTCCTTGGTGCAGCTCTTCTCCGTTTCTGCGTCCAGCGTGGAGCAGCCCCGCGAAGACACCAACCCCGTCACAAAGCCACCCATTGAGCCGGGGGCGTATTTTTAGCAAAGCACGATTCTTCTTCGGTGTCAAAAGTAGCAAGTGGGGAGCGCAGGCCCCAGCAGCGCGGGAGGCAGAATGAGCTCATTCAGGCCACAGCATCTGTTGGGGTGAAACAATCCCCAGTGAGATCAGGGGCTGCAGTTCTCCTTGTTGGAGCCAGAGCCGTGGTAAACAAGGGCTGTGTGCTCTGTATGTCAGCAGGGCACAACAGGGCAGAGCTGCTTCTGTCCTGGTGCTGGAGCTCGAGCCCAGCCTGACAGCTCTGGCAGGTCCTTTGCTTTGGTGCTGTGGGAGTGATTTGCTTTCACAATTTTCATCGTTAAGCCTTAGGCCATATGAGCAGCAAAAATACCTGGGCTCTCCTTTCTGCCAGTGTCACCCGAGGCACTGTGACGTTGATACGTATTAAAATGCTTAAAAGGAAAACCGAGTAGAAAACAGTAATCCTTGTGTAGGGGTGTTTCTCTGGCATCTCAAAAGTACTGGTGCTTTCTGAAAATTGGTTTTGCTGGAGTGATGTTTTCTTTCTCCCGTTTTCCCAGCTCTTCCCAGCAGTTTGTGGCAGATGGGGTGCTCTGGCACCCAGCCTTTAGCTGTGTCTGTTAGATGGTAAGTCCTCATGACATGACAGGTAAAATGGCTAAAAGACTTGTGACTTGGCCCGCTGTGCTGGACAGGTTGTGGTGGTGGCTCAGGTGAGTTCTGCCATTAAGACTGTTCACCCATTTCTTTAGACTGTACAACAGAGACCCGAGGGAAGGAACTTTCATAGGATCTGTGATTTTCTTTTCTATTTGTGATTACAGAAATGAGAGAACTGTGGAAGTCTTTACTGCCCAGGTTCCAAAAGTGCAGAATTGCTCAGTAGTTTTTCCACTGTATTAAATATTTGGTCTGTAATATTCAAAAAAGGTGGTTATGTTTGGAAACCTTTTAATCATGCGGAGTTTGCATCCTGATGCTTGTGATATGGATCCATCCCACAGGCACATCCTTGTTGTACATCACTGTAGCTGGGAGGGTGCAGAGCTCCTGGGGCTCTGGTGGGTCCTGGCTCCTGAGGAAAAGCCAGTCTGCAGCACCTGCCTCAGGTGTGATGCTGGGAGGGCTGGGGCAGAGGAGGGATGGCAGTTTCCCATCTCCGATGGGTGAGTTCATCATTTTCTGGAGCAGGGGCGGGAGGAGCTGATCCAGGAGCCAGGACAAGGCTCTTGGGGGGGAGTGGGTGTGTGTCTGGGAAGACACAACAAAGAGGCTTTTACACCTGCCAGGTAGAGCAGAAAGGAGGGAACCATTTTTATTATTGACATATCTCACATTCTTATACACGTCCCAGCTCCACAAGGGATTGGAGGACATGTCACTTCCTTTTCAATCCCACTGGAGAAGAAAGATGCTCATCAAACTTCTCTTATCACAAAAGGAATGAAAAACAGAAAATACCGTTACGTAAACATTGGCTATTATTTACATGAAACTCTGTGAAAGAATCTGACTCCAAGGTTAAGAACAGAAGGCTTAGCAAAAACCAGAGCAACAGTGGGTGTCTGCCCCCCATTGTTCTGCCACTGTTTTTACCCATCCCATCCCAGGGTTTAACTCCTGCAGGGCTGTGGATGGACTCAGCTGGGGTGTAGCCCACAGCAAAACTTAAAACTGAAAGTGAAGAGCACAGTTCCCAGCTTCCAGTGTCCGTCGTTCTGCCAGCTGGGAAATCTGCAATGGCTCAGTGAAAACAACCCCTGCATGAGGTGGTTGTGTGGGAATGGCCAATGGCAGCCTGAGCGAGGCTGAAAACATGGGAACTTGTTCCAACACAATTCCCTTTGTTCAGGTCAGCCGGCTGACCACTGCTCACATTCGCTGCTCCACAACCGTGGTGTGTTCTCCCTCTCGACCTGTGTGGCTGAAAGGCTGAAGGGAGAGGAGGGAAGAGAAGGGGCTTGGTTTCCATCAGGGGAAGCTTTGCTTTCGAGAGTTTAAGGGAAGCTGCTTTAAACCATATGCTGTGTGTTTTTAAATGTCCCAAACTGTCTCTGCAAATGCTTGCTCTTGAGTGTGAGGACTATTTCTAGACCTGTTGCCAAGGCAGTGCCAGGCTTCTGTTGCAGGCTTGTACCCATATTTCTCTTTGATTTAGCTGTCTTTTGAACGTGGAAATTGTTCTTGGCTCTAGTTTGTAAGTATGTGGGACTCCTGAAAGAGACAGCACTCTCTGTTGTTCTGAGGTGCAGCACCTTGCAGGAGGGGGCTGTTGGATGGACCCTGTAGCAGAGAGTTCTGCTGGACTCTCTGAGGGGACTCAAAGGTGGCTTTAGGCTGCATCCTTGTAAAATTTGGCCAGGAAATATCCCTGAGTATCCTGAGTAAAGTGCTGGAGTATCTGGGAGCCAGCAGGACATGAGGTGTACTGGGCAGTGTGTGCTGAGGAGATCTCACAAGAACCAGCTACAGGCTTTTGGAGCATTGAACACTGATACTCAGGTTGCTTGGGGATCAAATGCTCGTCATGGTCACAATCTGGTGCTCAGTTCCTCTGAAAATGTGGTGTTTTGCTTCCTTTCAGAGAAGCAGAAGCATTCAAGGAGCAAGGAAACGCGTACTATGCCAAGAAAGATTACAACGAAGCGTACAACTACTACACAAAAGCCATAGGTGAGAAGAGCTGATAATATCAATCTTTGCTGAATACTGTGTCTAAAAGTGGAGCTGTTTGCTGATTTCAAACATGCCAGTGGGGTTTCTGACAGCACATACTGAATGCAAACCTCTTGCCTGCTTTAATTACCTTGGGAAATGTCACCAGATCGATAATGCCAGTCAGGGCCAATATTCTTAAGTGCCACAAGCTGTGCAGCTGCTACATTACGCTGATAGTGAGTCTTGCATTGTCTCCAGATACATGTCCCAATAATGCCAGTTATTATGGGAACAGAGCTGCTACACTCATGATGTTGGGGAGGTTCCGAGAAGCACTGGAGGATGCTCAGCAGTCGGTCAGGTTGGATGACAGCTTTGTACGGGTACGTGGAGAACTTCAGGCTCCTCATTCAGTACCTTGTCTGCACCTGTTACAGCTCTTGCAATGCCCTTTTATCTGTGTTCCCAGGGACATCTCCGGGAAGGGAAGTGCCACCTTTCCCTAGGGAATGCCATGGCTGCCAGCCGCTGCTTTCAACGAGTTTTAGAGCTGGATCATAAGAATACTCAGGCACAGCAGGAGGTAAGAGGATCTTCAGATTTAACTGTCCCCAGTAGATGCTGAGGAGGCTGAGCTGGATGAAGGAGCAATGGAGAGTGGTGTAAGGCAGCTGCCGCTGTTGTCTCGTTCACAGGGTACATTTTCCTGGGCTCCTCGTTCAGTCACTTGATTTCAAACTAATTTTAATGCTGGCAAAAATATTCATGTAATCTGCACTATTGGTCCGTGGTCTGCAGTAGTTTTGGCTCTGGCATTCAGGGATTGGCTGCTCAAATGCTGCTTGGTGGCATTTCAGAGCAGAGACTGTCCTGCAGCACTCATGTGTTCTGTCTTTCAGCTGAAGAATGCCACGACTGTGCTTGAGTATGAAAAAATAGCTGAAGTGGATTTTGAGAAACGGGATTTCAGGAAGGTGAGGCTAACTTGTTTGGTGTGGTCTTAGATAAGAGCTGGTGTGTTTGACATGGCCCAGGCAGGCGTGTGGCTGCTTTCCCTGCTGGGTGTTTGGGAAGTGCTGTGCCACATCTGTTGGAGCAGGGCTGGCTGGCAAACTGGGTCAGCTCTGAAAGTGGCAGAGCTCATGCTCCCTGAGCACTGACCAAGTGACCAGTGAGGAGGTGACTGGCTCAGGCCAGCCCTCTGTCACTGGTTGCTTTGCAGGGTGAGTGTAGTCATGAATGAGCTGTTTGAGACAGATTTTTTCAGCAGCAGCATTTGATCACGCTTTACTCCTGAAATGCATATCAAGGATTCTTCTTTCTCAACTCTTTGAAAAGAAAAAAAAAGACAGGCTATGTGCCCGAGAGGGTCATACAAGGAGGAATGCAGATCTGCATGGGGCATTCTCCTTACAGCTTCCAAATCTTTCTTCCCAAGGGTTGTAACAGGATGCAGCTGGTACTGACCTGATAGAACAAGAAATGACAGCATGAAATCTGAAAGGCACCAAGCACTTCTCATGCAACTGTTTCTGTGCAGTGGATGCATGTAAGGCTCAGATTTATCCCAGAAAGGAGATTGTGCAGTACACTGAGCTCATTGTTCAGGTCACTCTTAGGCTAAGCTCAAGATTTTGGAAGGGTAAATCCCAGCTTTGTATCACGTTCTTCTGAGGTGCAAATGGGATGTGTGGTCAATCTGAATATCCTGTGTAGGAATTGCCCTGCTTGTAGTGCACGTCCTGGGTGTCTGCATCTGTCCCTCACTTCCCCAGTCCCACTTCACTGGGGAGGCTAACATGAAACGTGATCTTTGTGTTTCTGGAGAGCTGCTCCTGCCTCACCCAGGAGCCCTTGGCTCTGGAGCACAGTGCTTCCCACAGCAGGGCCCCGTGATGTCACGGGCTGAGGAGCAGATGAACCTTGGGGAACAATGCCCCGTTCTTGCACAGATGTCCCCAGCAGAGTGCAGGGATGGAAAAGACCCATTAGCTCACTCTGCCCATGGCTGTCAGGCCAGAGGAAGATCAGCCCTTGCACTGTACTTTTTTGTGTTTTGTCCAGTCCAAACTGTCTCAGTCTATTGAATTTCTGTCCCTCCCACATATCTTTATACTGCAGGAAACAGGGGCAGGATTGTCCTTCTTGGCCCTTTCTTTAAGCTTTACAGTTTAGAAGAGTTAAAGGGATGGACCTCCTACAGGTGTCCCTTGAGTCTTGTGTAGTGCTCTGTCACAGTAACGCAGCAGATGCCTCAGACCTGGGCACACAAAGCCCTTTGAAAGGCACAACCTTCACGTGAGGAAAATTTTCCAATGAAATGTGTCTCCAGCAGCGGTGGAGGTGGGTGTCTGCACACTTGTCTTCCTGGTCGAACACAAATCTCAAGCGTGGCGCAGCTGTTCAAGCCAGGCCCTTGGCTCTTTGCTGTGCTCACGCCTGTGGTTTCTCCCACCCCAGGTTGTGTTTTGCATGGATCGTGCTTTGGAGTTTGCTCCTGCGTGTCACCGGTTCAAAATCCTCAAGGCCGAGTGCTTGGCGCTGCTGGGCCGGTACCCCGAGGCACAATCCGTGGCCAGGTGAGTGTCCGAGGGCTGGGGCTGAGCAACACCTGCTGGGCTGTCCTGGCTGCTACCTGTGCTCCGCACCTGGAGAGAATGAGGGAACACAAAATAGAAATATTCCTTAGTGCACGTTGTGATGAGGAGGGAGGGTGTGAATTGATCCCCATGAATCTTCCTGGGAAGCCGCATCCATCCTGCTTGAGCAGCCTTCTGTCCTTTTGGCTTATCTGTACCACAGACTTGTTAAAATAACTGGGTCCCTCAGTGGAGGAAGGTGCTGGTGGAGGTCAGAAGGAGGCGGGAGTAGGGACAGTTTCCTTTGCTGCTGTGTGTTGCAGTGATATCCTGCGGATGGACTCGACGAACGCCGACGCGCTGTACGTGCGTGGGCTGTGCCTGTACTACGAGGACTGCATCGAGAAGGCTGTGCAGTTCTTCGTGCAGGCCCTCAGGATGGCCCCCGACCACGAGAAGGCCTGTCTTGCCTGCCGGGTAAGTGGGGGAGATGGGGCTGCAAAATCACCAGGATTTGGGGCTTTTTAAACCAAACGTGTAGTTTGGTTCTGCTGGATCAGTGCCTTCTCCCTCCCACAGCATTGCCATTCCCAGATCTCCGGGAGCAGGGAGTGTGTCCAGCCCTTCCCAAAGACAACCAGCTGCTGCCTCAGATAAAACCAAGCTCCTAGAACCTGCTTCTCAGCAGATTTTGATACTTTGAAGTATCAAGCCTTTCACACGTCCTTTTTCCCTGGTCAGATACAGGAGCAATAAAACCAGATACATTGGTTCTAAAGGAACCCCCCACTTTCAGGTCCAATATCCAGGCCAACACCCTGACTTTCATTTAACACTGTTAGATGTTCATGTTGTGGTTCTTCAACTGACTTTAAATCTGTTCATGTGTATAAAGCTCTCAAAAAGTGAACTCCCGGTCCTTTTATTTTAATCCATAAATTTACTGCACTGTCATGTTCTCATCTTAAAAATTAGGCAACCTTTTTCCTGTGGAGGATGCCTGGAGCTGGCACTTGCTGTTCCTTAGCGCTTCTCTTGCAGGAAAGGCAGAGTGCTTCACAGCTGCTGGAGCAAGGCTGTGACTTGTATCCTGCAGCAGTGTCTGAAACCAAACTAGAACTGTTGTGCCTGAGGGCCCTTGTCCAGCAGAACAAGGTGCTTGGTCCCCCTGACCTCGTGTCCTTACCCAGGTGTGTTTCCTTTCAGAATGCCAAAGCACTTAAAGCGAAGAAGGAAGATGGGAACAAAGCGTTCAAGAAAGGCAACTACAAACTAGCATATGAACTGTACACAGAGGCACTAGGAATAGACCCAAATAATATCAAAACAAACGCCAAACTCTACTGTAACAGGGGGACAGTTAATTCAAAGGTAAGGGACGGTCACCTGGCAGGTGTCTGTCACCACATCCCTCACCGGGGCAGTGATAAACTGCAGATCAGTTATTCTGGAAAGCACAGGCTCCCCTGGCTGCTGGGCAGCTGCACCTCTCAGGCCATGGGCAGTGTTTCAGGGTTTAGTGCTTGCACAAGGCTTGGATCAGTTCCCAACAGCCAGCAGTCGACTCCTGCAGAAACAGAACTCAACTACTTGGGCTGCACAGAGTGGGAGGGAGATGAGGGACGTGCTTTAACCTTATCTTAGTCAGCAAAAGGCACCCCTCTCTGTTTGTTTCCTTCCCAGGAATGAGCAGATTTATTTTCTGTTTCTTCATGCAAGTCATGTCTTTGGATTTTTATGTGAAAAAAAATGACCTAATTTAAAGCCCCGTGACACTTCTTCAGCTTTGCTGTTGAATTTTAGTCCTGCACTATGGAGAGAAGCAGCCAGTCATGTGTCAGTGCTCCCAATTCCCACCCTGTGTCCTCTGGGCATTTTTCTTCCTCAGCTGTCCCCATGTTGATGCTGCTGCCCCAGACACCCCCACTTGGTCGAGACACACAGGCTGTTCCCAAAACCTGGGAAGTGGGATGAGCTGGAGGCCACATAATGGATGTCTTACATGGCTGAAAACAAACAACGCTTTTCTGAAGAAGATTTATTTAAAATATTTTTATGTTTATCTTCCTGCCCAGGAATTAGTTTGGACACAGAATTGGGATTGTTTTCAGGAAGACCCTTGGTTTTGAGTGCATTTCTTACACAGAAGCACCACATAGCTCTGTCATTTCACTGGCCAAGCTTCTGATTTTTTCCTCAGGGAACAAAAGCTCAGTGTCTGGGGGAAATTGGAAAAAAAAATCCTCGACAGAGACACAGAAAACAGTGAGATTTTTCCCAGATTCTTCACACCTTTCATTTGCCTGAAATCACGATGCAGGATTTGTTCTCTGTGTGGGATTTACTCACTTTTTTCTGACGTTGTAGCTTAGGAAACTTGAAGAAGCAATCGACGACTGCACGAACGCGGTGAAGCTGGACGACACCTACGTCAAAGCCTACCTGAGGAGGGCACAGTGGTGAGTACCCCTTGGCACTGGGCACCCGAGTGGGTGTGTGGGCAGGAGCGTCCTCCTGGCAGCTCTGAGGGACGAGATCACAAATCTGTGATCACAAACTGAATGGAAGGGGGGTCCCTGAATTTATTCCTCTTCCTTTTGCTGCTGAGGAGATGGGAGTAGCTCTCTGTGGTCTCTCCTGCTTGCCTGGATTGGGTACTGCCTCTTGATGGTGTATTTATAGAATCATTTGGGCTGAAAAAGGCCTCCAAAATCGTTGGCTCCAACCTTTGACTGATCACCATCTTGTCAACTCGACCAGAGCACTGAGTGCCGTGTCCAGTTGTTCCTGAAACATCTCCCAGAGTGGTGACTCCCTCACCTCCCTGGGCACCCAGTTTCAATGCCTGACCACCCTTTCAGTGAAGAAATTCTTCCTGATGTTCAATCTGAATAGGATTTAGGGAGAATTTGTTCTAAAGCTTGACTTACTGTGTTTATAGACGAACATAAGCTGTTCTGTCCCAGAGAGCCTCTCTCTCCATGTCTGCAATTGCAAATTTACAGTGGTTGGAAAAGAGGTTGAAAAAGACCTCCAAGATCAATCTTTTCCAGTTTTCCATCTCTGAAATTGCTAAGTTACAGAGAGTAGTTAATGTGTGAGTGAGGCTGAGGGGCGACAGACAGGCACGTGTCCCTCGGAGGTGCCAGGCTCCTGACCAGCACTGCCAGTGTGAAGCTCTGTGCCAGCTCTGACCCTGCACCAGCCTCCTGGAGCTCGAGCTGGCTGGGATCAGTTCCTGCAGCTGCATGTTGGAATTAGCAGGTTGTTAAACCAGAACTTGTGCTGCCAAAGGAGGTTGCAGTGTCCCCTTGGAGCCCAGAGTGCCCGTTCCTGTGCCAGGGTTTCCCACAAGTGTCAGGGCTCCCAGCAGTAGCCCTGTGGGCTCCTCTGAGGTCTGATCTGCTGCAGTCCAGAGCACTTCTCTTAAGCTACATCCACCCAGACTGTACTGAACCCCTTTTGATGTTCCTGTGAAGGGCACCTTGGTCACTGGTGTTTCTTTCCACAGTTACATGGACACAGAACAGTATGAAGATGCTGTAAGAGACTATGAGAAGGTTTATCAGACAGAGAAAACAAAAGGTGAGCACAAGGACACTCTCTGTGTGTGCACAAGTTTCCCTGAACTGGCAATTTTTTTGTTGTTCCTTTTTTTCCCCACAATATGCTTTGATTTGCAGCATAATACCCCAGCAGGACAATATGGAGAAGCCCTCAGAAGCGCTGGAAATCCCTGGTTTTGATCTGGTTTCTCTCCCAGCACTGAATGCTGAGATGATAATTCAGCTTGTGTCTGAGGCAGTGCACTGGGTTCAGAACGTCTGGTTTTGGTTCTTGTTTCGACTGTCCCTTTGCTTTTTGAGTGGCCTGAAGTGTAAGGGACAGAGTAACCCCTCCCTAACGAGTTGTTCTCGTTAATTAAAAGGCCGGCTTGATAGTTGCTTTATAGTAGAAGTTTATTCTTTGGCAAAGTCCGTTTCAGTTCGTGGGCAGCAGCCCGAGTCACAGCAGAGTCTGATTTACAAAGCATCAGTAGCAGTAGCGTAGTAGCAGAGGATAGCAGCAGCACAGGATGGCAATGGCTGGCAGCTTAGGCCCCAAAACAGACACCTTTTATTTCTAAATGACCCAATGAGAAAGTAACACGATTTACAGATCACCTGTTCTAACCTACCCTCACTAGAATTTGTTTTACAATGGTGTTTGTAGCTTTTGCATGGGATTTTCGCAAATAACTTTATCTTGTTATTCTACAGGAATGGTAAACTATGGCAGCTTGTACTTTGGTTTTGTCTAGCTGAAGGAAAAACTTTGCAAAGGGAGAGATTAAGGCCTCTAACTAGACTTGAAGGACTTTTGTAACTGCCTAGTGCAGCTTCCTTCATGCTTAAGGCACTTAAAATGTATTTCTACCTTATTTAACTAAATCCTACACTTCTAATTCAGTTAATGTGACTCTGCATGCTCTGTCCTCTGCATGTAGCAGAGAATATGCATTCCAACACCTCCCCTCTGGTGTTGTGCTCCTTTCCAGAACACAAGCAGCTCCTAAAGAATGCACAGGTGGAACTGAAAAAGAGCAAACGGAAAGACTACTACAAAATCCTGGGGGTGGACAAAAACGCCTCTGAAGATGAGATCAAGAAGGCTTACAGGAAACGAGCACTAATGCACCATCCAGGTACCCACAGCAGTCCTTACGTGCCCTGTGCAGCCATCACTGAGGGAGAAATGCACATGGAAGAGGGAATTTCTGGACAAATAGCAGCTCTGACCCCACAGATCTAGAGGAACTTGGGAATGTTTAACATTTTCCATTTGCACTAGAAATTAAAAGCTTTTTCCTGCTTGTTTGTGTATCCCCAGACCGACACAGTGGAGCAAGTGCAGAAGTACAGAAGGAAGAAGAGAAGAAATTTAAGGAGGTTGGTGAGGCCTTTACCATCCTGTCAGATCCCAAGAAGAAGGCCCGCTATGACAGTGGGCAGGATTTGGAAGAGGATGGATTGAACATGGGAGGTCAGTGCTCTTTACAGTTCTCTGCTTTGGCAGCCTTTAACGAGATCAGACCCTTTAGAGTCTGCCTCATCCCCTACAGCAGGGCTCCTGTTGGGAATGATTCATGGCTTGGCTTGGTTTGGTCCCTGGAAGCGTTGGGATGGCAGGGCTGCACTGAGTGTTTCTAGCTGGGAGCAGGCTGGGATGCTTGGCAGGCATTGTCCTTGGCTGAGCTGGTGTCACAGGATATGTTAAAGAGTGTAATTGTGACTCCCTAAATGCTGCTTATCCAGATCCTGGGGCTGCCCCGTGGTAGGTTCTCTCTGTGACAACTGCTTCACCTGTTTGTGGTCACTGCATGGCCCCGTGTGCTTGGAGCCAGCCCTGTGTCCCCCTGCTTGGCCACTCTGAGACCCTCAGTGGGCTGAACTGTGGGAATGTAATGGCTGTTTTGCTGCAGCTCATGAATTCCTTCTCTTCCCTGTAGAATTTGATCCAAATAACATCTTCAAGGCCTTCTTCAGCGGGCCAGGGGGCTTCAGCTTCGAAGGTAGGTGAGGTGTTCTCCTCCCAGCCCTGGAATCGTAAGTACACAGATCCCCTGGCGGGGCAGCTGGGGCTCCCAGGGGATGTGCTGCTTGAGGAGAGCGTTTGGCTGTTCCACAAATCTAAGAGCTTTTTCAAAGTTCTGCCTGCACAGCGTCAGCTGGTGGCTGGTTCTGGTTCTTCTGGGTTCAAAAGCCACAAACCCGGGGGCTCCCCGTTCTGGAGGTGTGTGTGGGCTTGGCCATCCGTGTGCTGCTTAGGATTGCACGAAACCAATTTGGAAAGTCCTGATTATCTTCCGTTTTCTTTTTCAGCTTCTGGGCCTGGAAATTTCTTTTTCCAGTTTGGCTAAGAAGCAAACAAACACAAATCAAACCACACATACCTGATCTGCTTCTTTTAACCTCGAATACGGACAGCCCCAGACTCCTTCTCCATCACGTCTCGTTGTCCTTAGAGCAGTTTCATTTCTGGGTTGGAGCCTCTGTTTGTGTGTTGTGTGTGTGAAGAGGAAACCAGCTCGGGAGGGGAAGGCTTGTGAATTTTGTTTTACTGTTAACTTTATTAAAAAAAAAAATAAATAAAGCTTTGAATCTTTTGGTCCCTCCATGCTGGCCCGTGCTTTCAGCTGCTTCTGCCCCTCAGCACAGAGGATTTCCTGGAATCTTCCCAGAATCTCCATGTGTGAGAGAGGGTGAAGGAATTCCTGGTTTGTTCTGGTTGCTTCCAAAGCAGCATGTCCAGGGTTTGGAGTAACTTGTAAGTTATCTTAATCTTTTGGAAATACTGCCAAGGCTCAATCCAGTTTCGTACAATCCCATTTCACCTCCCAGCCTGGCTTCTTGGCTCTTTTTATTTCTTTTTTTTTCCCATGATTCTCCCAGCAAGGCCCACTTGGGCATTAAACTTCCATGATAACGTGTGAGCTTACAATTCTGTATCAGAGAAACGCTGCTTAAAGAGCAGCTTATGTGAGAATTCCCTGTGATGCAGCTGGAATTAAGGGCTTTGTGTTCCCAAGATTGTCCTGTTTAAGGGAATATTGAATTTGCTCTGGGCTGAATTCCTTCACTGTATTTTTTTTTTAATTAATCCACTTGAATATTTTATATTTGTGCTAAACTTGATTTTGTTGAGCTTGACGTGTGATTTCCTGTTACTGATCCATGACGTGGGTGAGTCTTTCAGTGCCAAGTGAATTCCAGGCAGGGATCGTGGGTGTTTCAGGGTGTGCAGCAGCTGTGTGTTCAGTCAACCTGGTTGAATGGTTTTCCCCTGGCAGTGATTTACTCCTCCAAAGCAGCCAGAAGATGCAAAGTCCAGCTCTGAACTGACAGTCTGTACTTGTTTCTCTCGCGCAGTGTCAGGACAGGAGCTGGAGGGGTGGATGAGCTTCTGGCCTGGAGCTGTCCCGGTGGGTTTGGTGTGGGGCACTGCCCATAGCAGTTTGGTTTTCACCTAAAAGTTGGTGTTACAGCAGGGTCTGAGCTGGGAGAGGGCTCTGCTTCCAGAATGCCACCCTTTTCTCTAGCAAAGCATGGACAGCACCTTTTTGTCCAGGTGCTCTGTGTGAGTTCAGTCCTGTCTGTGACGGGTTCTGGAGCACGGTGCTGCCAGGTTGTGCTCTGCCTGGGGTGTGAGGGGAGCACGAGGCAGTGGGGCCATGGCTGGGGGCCCTGGGCTGGTGCTCAGTGAGGGTCAGAGGGGCTGTGGCCAGGATCCTGGGCTGACCCTGGCCGGAGGAGTTTTGTCAGAGAATGGGTGTTTGTGCACACAGGCTGGGCTGTGCCGAGGGGGAACCTCACAGTGACTCCGTGTAACGCCTGATTTACCTTCCCGAGGCAGAACAAACACTGCAGGGAGTTCACTGCACGAGGGAATGGCTGGGAATGCCACGTCTTTGTCTTCCTCCCTCCCGAGGGCTGTGCGTGTCCCTCAGCAGGACAGGGACCGGTGCGGGGCCGCGAGGTCCCAGCGGTGACACGGCTGTCGTGGTCCTGCCGTGGTGTTTGGTCAGGATTCTGGACAATCTGCTTTCGTAGAGGGAAAATTTAAGGGCTTCAATTTTAGCACTGCAGAATAGAGTATTTCACAACTCACTTGAAACTCGGCTTTCTAAGTGAACCAGTGCTGAGTGAGACTTTCAAAAGCCAACTCTCCCACGTTTATTCCAACGTCCTTCACACCGGTGTGAGGGATGGAACCACCCAGGTGCACTGAGAGCAGCTGGGTCCTGGAACTTTTCAGGCTCTGAAATCGTGAATACCTGGGGAACTGAAATACTGGTCTATGCACACTGATGCTTCCCCAGCTTTCCTGGCACTGTAAATCAGAGTTTACAAGGCCTGTTTAGTGGCATTTTGGATTCATGACATCTCGTCCTCTGTGTGTGTGTTGATGTCACTGTACGGTCTGGGCTGTTCTCAGTCTCCCATTGCTGAGCAGAGCCGTGTTCTGTGTCTGTCAGTGGGTTTATTCTCATTTCCCCCTGCCCCAGGGAAGTGTGACTGGCTTCCTTCCTCCCTTCCTTCTCTCCAAGCTGAGTCAGCCCGTTCCTTGGAGCACAGGAGTGGAATGGCTCTGCTTCTGGGAGAGAAAATGTATACAGCAGCTATTTATAACCTGTACATGAGTGCATGATTTAATGTAGTTAAATATTCATATGGTGAGTGCCAAGACTTTCTACAGAGCGTTGTTACGTGAATCAAAGTGAAGGCAAATGCGTAGACCCATGGAATGGTTTGGGCTGGAAGGCCTTTAAAGACCATCGAGTCCAACCCCCTGCCATGGGCAGGGACACCTTCCACTAGCCCAGGGTGCCCCAGGCCCTGTGCAGTCCCCGTTGCCCCCGACACGGAGCAGGGCTGAGCAGGGCTCGGTGGCACTGGCACCTCAGGGCAGCAGCAGTGTCCAGTGGCACTGTGACCTCCACCATGTCCCAGCACGGCTTGGGGAGACAAACCTCTGCTTCTTTCCAAAAAGTGGGCTCAGCTGTGCATTTATTGGAGTGTTGCCGCCACACACGGCGGTTCCAGGACATTATCTGTGGGTTGTGGTTGTGTGCAGGTACAGGGAAGCCGAGTGCCAATGCCCCAAGCACTCGCAGCCCCACGGAGCCGCAGGGATTTGCTGCAGGCACCACGAGTGAGCATCTCGAAGCAGTGTTGTGCCTGCGCTGTTTCTAGAAGGACAAAGAGCACAGGGAGGTGCAGCCGCTGGTGCTGCAGGTGCTGCCCGAGGCACAGGCACAGTGGGATGGACACGGTGTGGCGTGGATGGACATGATGTGGATGGACACGGTGTGGTGTGGATGGACACAGTGTGGCGTGAATGGACGCACTTTGGTGTGGATGGACACGCTGTGATGTGGATAGATGTGCTGTGGTGTGGATGGACACGGTGTGGATGGAGGTGCTGTGGCGTGGATGGACATGCTGTGGTGTGGATGGATGCGCTGTGGTGTGGATGGACGTGCTGTGGACGGACGCTCTGTGGCGTGGACGGACATGCTTTGGTGTGACTTTCAGCCTGGCAGCTCCTGCCCAGGGTCTCTGAGGGGGAATGGTTGGTGCTGTGAGAGCTGCTGCCAACAAGAAGGACCTGGAAAGAGCAGAGCTGCCGTGGCTGAGAGCCAGACCAGGCTGGTTGTCAGGGGGTGTCTTCCACCAGCCAAGCTGGGAGCAGTTGCTCTGAACAGCTCAAGAACTGGCGAGTGGCTGTCAGCATCTCTGGGAAAGTTGTGAACTGCAGGAGCAGCGTGTGAGGAGTGTGGCTGTGGGCAGAGCTGGCATGTGGGGGCTCTGCTGTGGGACTGCAGTACTGGCAGGGAGATCAGGAATTGTGTGGCTGTTAGGCTTTCCCTTAGATGTGGTTTTGCCTGGTAACACTCATAGAATCATGGAATAGTTTAGGTTGGAAAGCTGTGGAGTCCATCCAGGAGGTTCTGGCCACCCTCTTAAGGCTCCTTGTTGCTTTGGCTGCACAGGAAGGTACCTGGTTTGTTTTTGATCCTGGGAGTGTTCAGTGAGCAGGATCCCCAGTGCTGATGACTGCTGGCTCTTGTAAATGCAGAAATGCAAGTTGGAAAACAGGAGAAAGACAAATTGTTCAGGGACCAAGAGTATTATCCATGGAATAACGGGTCCCTCTGCTCTCTGTATCTGCTGAGATGGATGCTGCTGTGCTGTCATGGTGTGACTGACACAGAGGCTGCTGCCAGTCCCTGTGCAGCCACGCTGGCCCTGGATCTGCAGCCATCAAACAGCCACAGGGTTGGGCCATGTGCTGCTTTGCCATTTCTAAATGACTTCCTCACTTTCAGTAATAACTCCAGATATTCTCTTATTTCCAGTGGATGGTTTTCATCCCGTTTTAAATTCGTGCCTTGTCCTCTCCCCTCCCCTTCTCTAGGGAACAGGACAACTGTGTGCTGCACCCACCCGTGTCCCTGGAGCAGTGCTGGTTCCTGGGCAGCTGTGGCAGGGCTGTGACAGGGGCAGGTGGCAGTAGCTGGTGGCTGTCCCTGCTGTTGGCTCTGTGGGGCCCTTGTGGGTCCCTGCATGACCTGTGGATGCTGACGTGATATGCTTTGGCCTTCCTGGCCAGGCCCAGCTCTCCCCACTCCCACTGTCATGGGTGGGGTTATCCCTTCTTGCAGCAGTGCTGGGCATTTTCCCTGACCCAGATCCGAGCTCGGAGGGACAGCTCTGGTCTATGGCTGGGAGCTGGGGCACCACCTGAGCTGGAGCACCAGAGGTGGCCCAGGAGGGCAGGATCCCTGGGGAACCTGCAGCGGGACGAGCAGCCTGGCTGCCATCCCAGCCTGTCCCACTGTCCCATCCCTGTCCCCACTGTCCCTTGGTGGCTCGTGTGAGCAGAGTGTGGCATGAGGCTGCACCCGAGGGGCCGCGTGGGAGCACCTGGAGCCCCGCAGGGCACGTGTGTCACAGCATTAGGGAGCAGTCAGGACAAGCCCAGGCACCGATGCGAAGCCACTTGGAGAGGAGCTTGTCCCTGCGCTGCCGTATTTATCTGAACTGGAATTCGGAATGTTTACCTCAGTGTACATAGCTCAACCTTTCCCCGGGAGGAAAGGGGAATTGCATGGAGCAATCGCTGTCCCATTGCTTTGCCAAACTCCTCATCCTCTCCCAGCCGGGCTCCGCATCGGTACCGACTGTCCCTCTTGGACCTTTCTAGGATGTGAATGGTAAAAATGTGAATATTTGTTGTTTACTTCCTTAGCAGAACTCCTGATGCCGTGTTTGTATGGGAAATCAGCCTGAGCAGACCCATATGCAATCGGTTTTACTTTATTATAAACTGTATATGATGTACAAACTAATAAAAACTCAAACGACGGCAGTGTCACTGTTGTTCTTGAACAGGCAGATGAAGGAGATATTCCAGCTGAGTATTCCAGTGCTGGAGTGACCTGGGCGCTGGGGGTGTGGGCTCAGCCGGGCCCTGAGCCGGTGCTGGCAAGTACCTTGTAGAGCTTTGGTGGAACAAACCCTTGAGGTTCTGTCAGGAGAGGCCCTGGCTGAGCGTTGGGCACTCGGCTGCTGCCAGTGCGAAAGCTTGGAAGGGTTTCTCCATGGAGGGTCGGTCACAGGTGCTCTGGGTGGCTTTATAGCTCACGACTTTTTGTTGTAATGAGAATTTACTCTTATCCTTTGCTTTGGAACAGCAGGAAGTATTTTGCTTTCATGGCAGAGTGTTTGGTACCAGACAAGCACCAAAGCTCTGCCTGCTTTTGGCCTCAACATTCAGAGGAGAAACGCTCCTTGCCCCGGCAGCGTTGGACTCAGGGTGAGCTGTGCCCAGCGCCAGCCCCAGCCCAGCCCACGCCTCAAACACAGTCAGTATTTACAGCGTTAGTGTGGGTTAATGTCACTCTGCTGCTCCCCAGACCCTGAGCCAGAGCAGGAGGTCGAGCTGGGACCTGACCTGGGGCTGTTAGTGGAGCTTTGTGTTAAACAATGCCCAGGAGCCACCGCCCTGCTGGGCCAGGGCCTGGCAGAGCACAAACCCAAGTTTCAATAGAACAGATTTAATGACAGAAGTGCTGGGTCAGTACCTTCCAGCCGGGGTTTAGGTTCGAGCAGACGTGAGTTACACGGTTACGGTGCCTCCACTTCCTACACTAGGGGTTACTCCAGCCTAACTCTTAACATTCAAGTGCATTAGAGGAAGGGAGTAAAATCTTGCATGAAGTCCAGTTCTGTACTTCAGACATGATTTTAGTTTCTATCAAATAAGATGGAAAAGACCTTAGTTCATCTCTTCCACTCCCTGCCAAGGCAGGATTGTTCCCTACAGGACAGGGGATGGTGCTTGGTCCAGCCCAGGTGGAGGGGAGTGGCTGGAGCCGCTTTGCAGGAATCGGCTCCCTGTCCTGGCGTTTCACTTGATTCCCCCAAAGTCCATGGCTGGTGTCTTTAAGACATCACCTGGCACAGTGCCCTCCTCCTGGCTGTCCCCAGAGCATCTCTGCTGTGAGGGCTGGGAGCTGGGATGGAGCCCACTGGGCAGCTGGGGGGCTGGCCTGCAATTAGGGCTGCCAGGACCCGCTGCCCTCAGCAAGGTCTGTCCTTGTGGCCAAACCCTGGGTAAGGACAGGACTCCTGACAGGAATGACCCACCCCTGACAGGAGTGATCCACACCTGGGTCTTGCTAGTTCTGACCCTGTAATCGGCTTCCAGAGCGGCCGATGTCAGTGCCTGGGTGTGGGAGGGGAGGGACATCCTGCGGTTCCCTTGGCTTCAGACCAGCGACTGACAGGCTTTGGTCAGAGCCAGCGGGTAAAGATCGAACGATTGTGGTTCAGAGGGAAGCGATAGAAGCCCAGAGTTGATCTTTCTGCAAGGAAGAAAACGAGCAGGACACCCCAGCTGGTTCCCTCCGAAACTCACATTAAAATCCGTGACAGTTTCAGTCAGGGGTTGCTTGTTTTCTTCCTTCTCTGGGGCTGATAACTCCCCAGAGGCTTCACGCTGGGGTGGGCAGAAGGGTTGACTTTAGTAAAGGTAGAATTATTTCTCTTTACACTTTTAAGGTTACAGGAGTTACTTGCCTTTTAAAAACAAACCGAGGAGCTGCCCTGCCCGTGCTCCTAGATGATGGTGCAGGAGCTAAAGGCAGAGCCCCGTTTGTTGGTGCTCTGCGTTGGCACGAGTTTTCCCTTCCCATAGTATCCCGAGAATATCGCCCTCACATCGATCTTTTTAGACAGGACAAGCATCCACATACCGTTATCAAAATACAGCAGTTTCCCTCCTCCGATTTCCCCCACTTGCTCCCCTTTGTTCCCCGCCTTTTCCAGCTTCACAAACTCCAGCAGGTCGAGCCCGGTCTGCACGGCTTCGACGCCGTTGGCGCAGCCGAGGGTGATGTGGGCCCGGCTGCCCCGCGGGAGGTTGTCCGTGGACAGGATCTTGTCGGCGTCCCCGGGCCACAGCAGCAGCTGCTGCTCGCTCAGCTCGATGCGAGCCCCGACAGTCTTTGTGGTGATGAACAGCGCCGAGATGGAGAGGGTGAAGCCTTTGCCGTAGGAAGCCTTCACAGCCTGGAGGAGAGGGACATGGCATGGCATCAGTGCCTGTGCGTGGGGATTCACAGCCACCGTCCCCAGGCTCGGGGACGTGGCTGCTCGTGGCAGCTCCTGCTGCAACGTGGTCAAAATACCCAGAGCAAGGAGAAGGTCAGTGCCTGATGTCCCAGCTCTGTGGATTTGGAGCTGGTAACATCTTTGTCCTTCCAGTATTTAACCTGGGCTTATGTGCTCTGAAATAATCGATCTGGGAATGTAAATACCTCGATTCATCATCATTCAACTCAAGCTGTCAGAGGTGATGTTGGAAGTCATGTGTGATCAGGGAAAGTGGGAGTATTTTGTTTGGAAATAGGAAACAGTCACTGTCTCCACAATTCTGAGTTTTCTCTTGCACAGCCACATGGACGTAGTTCCTGTCCCTATTTGGCCTCTTGGCTCAGAGCAAAGCCCATCCCCAACCCTTCCCCAGGCTCGTGGGCACCCCTCTGGGGAGGGAGGGGACACAGGGGGTGTGGGGAGGAGGTGGGACCCCAGCACTCACTTCCTGCTGCGCGTATTCCTCAGCTCCGGCTGCTTTTCCAAACTCGGTGTATTTCGTGGTGCAGTGCAGGACCCCAGGTGGCCTCTTCACAAAGTAGCTGGTGAGATCTGTTTTTATTTTGGGATCTTCGGCAGCAGAAGGAACTGCAGGTACAGGTAAACAATGTCACTGTCCCAAAGTGATGCCCCCACTGTCAACCCACGAGCCCCAGTCCCATCTCAGCTCCCTTCCCTGTCCCAGCCTTCACATCTCATCTCTCTGCTGGGGAGCACTGGGTGGGAAACCAAACCCCTCCCTCCTCCCAGGCTCACTGCAGAAGGAGCCAGAGGACAGAAGCTTTTGTGCATCATCGTGGCTCGTCTTAAACTCGATGGTGTGAGAGTCCCCCAAGGGATGGGATTGTTCAGCCTTCCCCATTTCTCTCTCTGCCTTTTTCCCACCCAACCCATTGGAACCAGGGCACACCCAGGATCCTGTGTCCTGCTGCTGCCGCCCGAGCCCAGTGACCTGTGGGGCCAGAGCTAAACAAACTTGGGAAAACCTCTTTAATTTATTTTTACTTACAAAAGCAACTTTGTCAACTATGGGCACCAGGTTAGTAGTTTTAAATAGCTTTTCTTGTTGACAGCTTTAGAAATTGACTTTAGAAGCTGATCAAACTTGTTAACATCAACAGGTAAGAACGTGGTAAGACAACTTCTATACATACAGTGTTTACTCTCCTTTTTGAAGGCTTTGAGGCTCCCAAGCTCATCCAGGAACGCCTGGCCAGCCTTCCTCAGGATCTCTGAACTTCTTTTGCTCAAAAACCACCCAAAATACATAGGGAGGAATTCCTTCTCCAAGCTTGGCTTCATCTTCTTCAGCTCTTCCACGGATAGTTTCCATTGATTCTTGTCCTTTAGCTGGGGACAATCCAAGCGCCACGGGGTTTTGGGCTCGGCGAAGATGACTTTGTACCGGTACTTGTCAGCAATGTCAAAGATCTGCTCCAGCCGTTCCCGCTCGTGGTGGGTGTCATCCAAAACGATGACGCTGATCTCCCGTTTGCAATAGTCAACTAGATCCTCATCCACCTTGGAGTACTCTTCGGGAATGGAGCTTCTTATTAACGGTGTAATTTTGTAGTGATCGACAGAGATGACCTTGCAGGCATCTTTGTACCGATCGTGGATGGCCTGGGCGAGGGTGGACTTCCCGCTGCCGGGCAGGCCCCGGAGGATGAAAAAGGTTTTGGATTCTTTGAGTGTGGAGATGGTGTCTTCGTCATCCAGGAAGGGGAAGTGCAAACTCTCAGGTCTCTCTTTGGCTGATTGAGTAGACATTTTTCTAAATATTTTAGGCAGGAAAGTGTGACTCTTCTTGGAGAAGCCTCTGTTCTGAAATGGAAGGAGAAAACACTTTGCAGGGCAGGAATCCCAAGACGATGTGGCCCTGCTGGGACCTTTAGTGGGAAGGATGGGGCACAGGGAGCATCTCCCCCACACTCCCTCGCCTGGGTGCCCTGCTCAGCTGACACCTCCTCCCACAGCTGCTCTGGCTGGTCCCACAGCAGGGACCTGCATCCCACCCAAGGGCTGAAGGTTCAGCCCCGCTCTGGCCTCAGCAGCTGCAGCCCTGCCCTGCCAGGAGGGGATTTCTCAGGCACCGTGAGCTGCCACAAAGCCCCAGCCCAGGCAGGGCCCCTCATGTGGCACATTCAGTCTCAACGCTTGGGCAAACCCCCGTGGCTGCCAGATGTGAAGGCAGGGACCCGAGGAGGAGCCCAGCGGGAACCGAAAGTGCCAGCAGGCTGAGACCTGCCACACTCTCATCCTTCACCTGAATCACAAGCTCTGTTCCCAGGCTGTTTCCTGGAGCAGCCCACGGGGACGATGCTGCCTCTCTCTGAGCTGCACTGAGGATCGGCAGCTGAGCGCCTCGCAGGAGGGAATTTGGGCTCCTCTCGGGAGGAGCAACTGCGATAGCTTCCAGGAAAGCCAAACCCCTCCCAGCAGCTGCTAGGCAGAACTCGAAAGTGAAACCTCGAGTGCTGGAGGAAACGAAACACTCGTGGTTGGCGCAGCAGTGAGGGGAAATGCTGCTGGGAGCTGGCATGGGCTCTCCCTCCCCTCCTGCCAGCAGCTCTGGTAAGTGGAATCCCAGATTAATTCCCAGTAGGGCCTGGGAAAACTCGGGACTGAAAGGAGACGAGGGATTTCTTTAGCTATGCGAGTCCTCAATAGCATCAACGAGGCAGACACTGTTTGTTGGGTCAATACATGAACTTTCCACCTCCCCAGCTGCCTGTGGGCCAGTCCAGCCTGGGACCCACCGGGCCTGCTGAAGCCAAAGTGATGGGAGTGATGCTCAAGGAGTGAATTTTGCCTTTGATGCAAAAATTGAGAGGTTTTACATAAAACATAACTGCTCTGCCTGGGCCAGAAAAATGTTTTTTCCAGTTTATGGAGTGATGCTGTTTTAAAAAAAACACTTTTCAGGTGTTAAATTTCCCCATCTCTTTATTCCAGAAGGTGCAGGTGGGTTTTGGTTCCAAATGCCCTGGGAGCAGGAGCCCACAGTTCCCACGGGCGCTGCCGGCACTGGGGTCAGCTGCAGCCTCACGGCCAGGCGGGGACAAACGGGGCCCCGAGAGAGGCAGAGACCTCCGGGCTCCCCGGCGCCCCCCGCGCTGCCTTCCCCGCGGACCGGGGGCTCAACACACAGGAGGAAGCCGCTGAGTTACCTGGAGCGCTGCTCCTCTCGCTGCAGGTGCCCCGCTCGCCAGGGGCTCGCACGGCCGGAGCCGGTGCTGCGGTGGCCCCGGGCCGGGCTGTGCCCGCACCGGGCTGTCCCGCGGGCGGGGACCGGGGCCGCTGTTCTGCCGCGGCAGCTGCTCAGGGGACTGAGGCGCTTTTCAGCCCCGTGAACAAAGGAACAATCGCGGCCCCCCCGGGCCATTGTTCGCCGCCGGCTCGGGGACAACGGGCGCCTTCACGGCCCGGGCCGGGCGGACAAAGGCTCCGCAGAGCCCGGGGGAGCGGGGTCTCGCCGGACAATCTCCCATTGAGCCGGGCCCGGCCCCCCCGCCGCCCCCACAAAGCTCCCGCTTGTCTCCGGCTCCCCACGGACCAGGGGCTCGCGTGGAGGGAGCGATCGCTCCCGGTCCCGGGCTGCCCGTGCCCCGGCAGCCCCCAGGGTGTCCCGGGAACCCCGGGACGGAGCCACGGGTCCGCGGGGCCGTTCTCGGGGCCCGGCCGCCTCCGCGCCCCCCCAGCCCCACGTGTCGGCAACGCCGCGGGCGCTTCCGCCCTCCTGAGAACCGGACCCGCTGCCCGGGCGGAGCGGCGGCCCCGATCCCGATCCCAGTCCCCATCCCAGTCCCCATCCCAGTCCCCATCCCGCCGGCCGCACTTACCATGGTGAGGGCAGCGGCTCCGGGGCGGCCGCCGGTGCGGAGCGGCGCGGCGGGGAAGCGGCTCTGGGGCGGGCACGGCCGCGGCTCCTTTTATAGCCCCGGGGCCCGCCCGCCCCCGAGGGCCCGGCCGAGCCCTCCCCGGGAAGGCGGGGGGGTCCCAGGGCTCAGGCCCCCGCCCCGCCCGGTAGCTCCGGCCCCGGGGATGCTGCCGGGACAGTCCCGTGCCGCGGCGGGGCCGGGGTCGCCAGAGGGGGTACGGGACAGGGGGAGGCAGCGCTCCGAGTACGGCGGCGGCTCAGACCAGCTCTTCCCTGCTAGGGACACACCACTCCAGTGCTAGGTATGGCTCTCGTTCAATATTTATTTCATCTTCCCCCCTCGGCTCTACTTTCCCCCATTGCTCTCCTTTATTTCCTTGTCCTTTTCCCCCTCTTTAACGTTTCCGTCTGCTTCTGTTTTGTTTCTGGCTTACTTCTTCGGCTTTTCATCTTGATTCCCCGTGAGTTGTTCCTCTTTCTGCTTCTCTTCCACATCCTCAGCAGTGATTGTCATGTTTTCACTGCTGATGGGACGATCTGGGAAGGAAAAAGGAAACTTAAGCCAAGTCCTAGCACTCAGCAGGGCACGAGAAAGGCCCCCGGACGCCCTTACCCTCAGCAGGAATCCCTCACTCCCGTGTCGGTTCTGGGACGGCAGCTGCTGGGCTGCACGGCCTGAGGGGAGCAGCCCTGGGGGCTGCGGGCACAGCGCCCNTTATTTCCTTGTCCTTTTCCCCCTCTTTAACGTTTCCGTCTGCTTCTGTTTTGTTTCTGGCTTACTTCTTCGGCTTTTCATCTTGATTCCCCGTGAGTTGTTCCTCTTTCTGCTTCTCTTCCACATCCTCAGCAGTGATTGTCATGTTTTCACTGCTGATGGGACGATCTGGGAAGGAAAAAGGAAACTTAAGCCAAGTCCTAGCACTCAGCAGGGCACGAGAAAGGCCCCCGGACGCCCTTACCCTCAGCAGGAATCCCTCACTCCCGTGTCGGTTCTGGGACGGCAGCTGCTGGGCTGCACGGCCTGAGGGGAGCAGCCCTGGGGGCTGCGGGCACAGCGCCCTGCCAGGATCCCCCCACCGAACCACGGGAGGGCCGGGGCAGGCCCGGGGTGTCGGTGACACCGGGCCGGGCTGCAGGGGACACTCAGCGAGCGCTGCCATCTCCCGCTCTACGATGGGCATGGCCGGACCTGGGAGTGCAGCTGGAGCAATGCTGGACTTCCACCAGGATTTGAATTCAATACTTGCAAGGAAATGGGTGCTGTGGGAATTCTAAAGTGCTGCTGATGTGTAGAACAGGGAAGTGGTTTATTTTCCCATTTCTGGGTGCAGAGGTGTGAACGACAAGTACCTTTCTCTGAGGGAACCGTCGTCGCGTCTTTGTGGCTTTTGTTCAGCTCCGCAATGAAGCTTTTGCTCACATTATCCAAGGCCTGGAAGGGATGTGGTTCTTAATAAAAGCCCCAGAAACGCAGCTACATACCAAACATTTCCGTGTTTCCTTTTGCTCTCAGCTATTGTTATGAGGTCCTTTCCTACCGTAAAACTGCATTTCTATGGCACTACTGGCTGGAGTATCCATCTGGGATAACAGCTCCTCAGAGGTGCTGCCCAGGGCTGCTCCTCCCCTCAGCAGCCCCCTTACCGCAATGATGCCGTTTTGAGCAGCTTCACTGGGCACGAGCTTCGCCTTCTCTAGAGCCCTTTCAAAATTCATGATTGCAGAGCGGTAATCTTTCAGTTTCACTGGAACAGACAAGGATATCAGCTGGTTTAGCCCAGGATCAGGACAACAGCAAGAATTAATCAAGCCAGTCTTGATGTGAGCAGTTGCTTTGGCTGTTAAATCCCAGAGATGT
The DNA here is from genome assembly GCA_013397175.1 of Platysteira castanea. Classification (NCBI taxonomy): domain Eukaryota; kingdom Metazoa; phylum Chordata; class Aves; order Passeriformes; genus Platysteira; species Platysteira castanea. Next base: position 204,318 of record VYXC01005572.1, on the reverse strand, counting down.
TTTCAGACCAGCTTCTCCACCCTGAGAGCAAAACCTGTGCCCACATCTTTACCTTGTGCCTGTGCCACCAGCACAGTGGCGTGGAGCTGCCACTCCACATCTCCCTCTTCATCTGCTGACTGCAGGGACTTCTGGCCATAATCCTGGGCTACTTCAGCTTTATCCAGCTCGAGGTAGCACCGCCCAATTTCATGGAACAGCCAGGCCTTCTCCAGGCTGGATTGGGCCAGTGGAATCTTCTCCTCCCAGCTTCAAGCAGATTAAGACAGACATACTTTTACCAACCCTCACTGGGTACACTCATGACTCAATCACTGATTTGACAGCAAAGGGTTCGGGTGTGAAATTTTCCCCAGGCCCAGCTGCAGTGAGAACACAGAGCTGAAGAGCCATGGCCCGGGTCACTCCAGCCCCTGATGCCTGTCCTGCTGGGCTGTACGTACGCGTTGATGGCCTGCTGGAACCTGCCGGTGCGGGCGTACACGTGGCCGATGTTGTCCAGGGCCCGGGACACGGCGTCCGTCAGAGCGCTGCAGCGGGGAGACAAAGGCAGTGTGGCACTGACATCGTCCTGTTCTCACCCACTCTGGGTTTCTTCAGCCTCGAGGTCCCTCTGGTGCTCCCCATGCCCTCAGGGAAGCATTGGGAAGGACAGGGCCCAGGTCAGGCTGAAAGTCATGAGATCAAGGTTGATTTTTGATTTTATCTACAGATCTGGCAGCTGACCCCATGAGACACAAGGGAAATGGTTTAGCTTTGCCTTTGATTATTATTAATTTTTGTGCAAATCTGGCAGTCCTTGGAAAAATCTTTCCACTTATCTTTGCCTCCGTTTCCTCTGTGTCCCTGACACTCATGGATGAGTTCTGCCTTTCAAAGCAAAGACCCAAAAAGGCATCTGCAGTGTGTCTGCAGGCTCCTGACACCAGCCAGGATCCTGTGCTTGGACTGAGCTTTGCTCCATGCTACAGCCAGCTCCTTCTGTAATAACGGAGCCCGTGGGCTTTAATTTTTTTTCTTAATTATCCTCGTTCTCATCTTCAGAAGCGGCTCTGCCTACCCTTACCTTAGAGATGGAAAAGCCTACGCGAGGAGCAGACAAATGTGATGGGAGTCATGGAATCACAGACCGGCTGGGGTGGGAAGGGGCCGTAGGGATCATGCAGCTCAAACTCCCTTCACGGGGTGATTAACGCGAGTCATTAACGAGTCATTAGCGGCGTCTCCAGCCGAAGCCGCCAGAGGGCGCGGCCCGCCCGTCACCGCCCGTCCCTAAAAGCCACCGCGTTCAGAGATCCCAAACCCGGGCATCTCCTCCCGCCCCTCTCCTGCCTCTTCCTGCCTCTACCCGGCGCACTCGGGGAGCGAGATCGCCAGGAGAGAGGCAACCTTCTCCTAAACCAACATCCATTTCCAAAAGGATTTTTGAAAACGAGAAACAACCACTCTGTGGCATTTTGAAAGCCCAGTGCACTACTGACAAAAATAAATCCCAAATCACTTCACTTCAAGCCACTGTTCCATGTTTTCTGCTAGGCTTTGCAAATTCTTGCTAAATCTAAGACCACGTTTTTCTCCACTGTGGTTCAGCTGGAAGAGCCATGGGATGTGTCCAGTGCAGACATGTAAGCATACCTGGAAGAGACCTTTATTTCAAGCCACGCTTAATGGTCTGTATGAAAAGGGGTTTAAGACAAAATGTAGCAGAAAACTGGTGCAATTTTGAGCCTGATCTTCCTGAGAAGGAAGTGCCTGCTCAAGGCTCAAGTGTTGACACTGGGACTTGAGTTCTTTTGCTTTGCTTCAGCAGATGTTTCGATGTGCCCTGTGCTGTGCTGGCTTAAAAATCTGCTTCAGGCTCCTTACTTTTGAAATAGTGAAGATAAAAAGTCACCACAGACCCTAATACTTGGGCAGAGCTGAATGTGCAGTTCTGTTAAACCCACAGGTGATAATTACATTATCTAATGCTACAACACCCCCTCAGAGGTACTTTCCCCTTTCCCCACCCACCTAAACTTCCCAGAACTTACTTCTTCCTGGCAAAATCCAGATCCATCTTATGGCTGTGCAAAGCTGCCTCCATCTGTCCCATTGCCAAGTGTGCATTCCCGATGCAGCTGTAGAGGTTCCCAATCAGTTCGTTCTTGTTGGGAACCTCCTCCTCTGTCCACCCTTGTATCTTTCTCAGCATACGCTCAGCTTTCCTGCAGCTTTCCTCAGCGGAGCCTCTGGCCAGACCTGGGGACAGGGAGCAGAGTTTGACACTGCAGTGTGGCACAGAGACATTGAGAAGCTGTGAATTCCCCATTCCTGGAAGTGTTCCAGGCCAGGTTGGGTGGGGCTTGAAGCAACCTGGGATAGTGGAAGGTGTCCCTGCCCATGGTGGGGGGGTGGAATTTCAAGGTCCCTTCCAACCCGAACCACCTTGGGATTCTGTGATACTCGGGAAGTGAGACCTGGTGAAGCGGGTTACCCTCAGACAAACCTTGGGAATAGTCAGAGCTCCCAAAGCAGTGGGAGGCACTCAGCTTCCAGCCAGGAACCTACACAGCTCAATGTCCTCCATGTCCTTTGCGATGGATCTGCCAATGTCAGATGATTTCTGTTTCTTGTCCTGCCTCCTGCCCTGCCGCAGCAGCTCGCGCTCGTACACCCGAGCGTACATCGGCTTCTGCTGCTGCCAGAAGTCCCGCCGGTGGTTCAGGTAGGAAATGCCATCCAAAACCAGGTCCATGACTTTGATCCCCTGCCTTGTGCTGCTCTGCATCAAGTCTGGAAGTAAGATAAGGCAGAGAATGAGCAGACCTGAGCTGCAGCTCAGTGGGGAACTGATGGGGAATGTTTTCCTGCTCTGACACAGGCAGCACTGGAAATGAAACTGTCCTGTGCTCCTTGGAGCTGAGGTGATGGGGGAGTTCATCCTGTGTGGTTCAGTGAGCTGAGCTGGTGTTCCAGCCCTGTATCTGCTGCCTTCCCTGCTGATCAGAGCCAGCTGTGGTGAGCACCTGTCCTCTGGGACAGAACATCTGTACGGCACATCTGTATTGACAGGGCACTTTGAACAGTGCTGTGGACCAGGGTGGCAGGTGGAAACTGAGAGAGCTTTTACCTGCCTGGAAACCAGACTGCCCACATGTATAATTAACGCTGGCAATACCATAAACTCTGTGAGCAGACCAAATCTTAATCACTTCTCTATTTTGGGGTGAAAAGTTCCCTAGAAATATGACTAAAGGAGAATCATCTTTGTGCCTTTTTCTAAAATAAGATGCTTCCCCAATTCCTGCATCTTAACAGCATTTTTAACAAACCCACAGAGGAGTCACAGCCCCATGAGCTGCCACCTGCCTGTGTCCCCACCACTGAGAGCACCATGTGCTATCTGAGCTCTGGTACAACCAAGGAAGAATCACAGGGATATAAAAGAAGAGAAATAAAGAATAATTTAAAAGGGATGAAAGAAAAATAGAATCTGCTGAGGAGGAGAAACACCTTCATCCTTGAGCAACTTCTCCAGGTATGCCTTGTCAGCATAAAGCTCTCCCAGAAGCTGTCGCTCTGTTTTTGGACTCTGCTTCTTCGTCCGTTTTTGATCCTTAGTCGGTTTGTTCTGCTGTTGCTGGTTGTCTTTTCTTCTCTGCAGCTAGAAAAAAGCCAAAGGAGTTGGGGGACATCAGTGGGGAACACTGGAATGAGAAGAATTCTGTTTACACTCCATATAAGACATCTTATTTTTTAAAATAAAAGCAAAAAGTCAGTGTCTCGCCAGCTGCTTTGGCCATGAGCAACTGAAATTCTGCAGCGAGTTGTGCTCCCTGGGGGACCACAAGGGTGTTACAGAAAGGGCAAGAACTAGTTCTGGCCTCTCAGAGGAGCAAGACACTACTGCAGTGGAGCACCCAAAAGTGAAGCAATAGAGAAAGTGTCCATTATCAAAACTGTGACCCTTAAACATCAGGTAAACCCAAAGTCAATACTGGAGCTCACTGTACCCTCCTCGACCTCTGGGCTGTTATTCATTAGCCTCGGATGGGTGACTGGCAACACCCCCAGGTATGGGCTGGAGGAGAAATTCCAAACTGGGTTTTGTTCCTGCACGGTGACTCTTCCTGCCCTTCTGCCTTCCCCTGTAAATTCTGGGAGGCTTGAGCCAGACGTGCATTAGAAGCAGGTGACAAACACTCTCGTGACAGGCCAGTGTGTTTTAATGCTCAAGAGCCCTTTCAGCACGCCCCCTGCTCCCACAGCCATGTCCCTGCGGGGACTGTCACCCCTCTGGTGCCCATTTCAGGCAGTTTTAGCATTACAACAACTCTAGAAGCTTCTTCAGCAAGAGCCCCACGCTGTACCTCTGCCTGCCTGCTCACGAAGCACAGCTCCTCCGTGTTCTCCAGCTTCACCGCGGATGGATCTGCAGGCACAGAGGAGCCTGTGTTAGTGCCCCACGCAGCCATGCAGGGTGTTGTGAGTAAAATGCCCATAAAGGTGCCAAGCCCTAAGTGTTTGGTTTCAACCAAAGCTTTCCTAATTCTTTCCCATGGAATACGGGGTGTTGGTGTGTTCTGGAAGCAGGGAATGCAGCTCATCCACCAGCTCCTCTTGGGATTTTAATTCACATGGTGCCGGGGGCTCCTATTGCAATATTCCTACAGACAGGGTACATCCTGCATGGAAACTGAAGAAGGAGGAGGATGCAGGTTCTTCTGGGGAATCACAGCTGAATTATAAAATTGAAAGAAAGGTATTTTTAAAGTTTGTGCACTGATTAGGGCAAAACGCCCGTTGTGTTTTTACTGGCCCCCAGTTCCACTGTCTGTCTGCACCCTGGGAGGGGAGAGTGAGGAACAGCTCTTTGTTTGGTCTGAGGGAAGGACAGAGTTTCCAAGGCTGCTGCAGAATTCCCTCAGGCACAGCCATGGCCCAGGCCAGCAGCACGAACACAGGCGGATCACGAGAGGAGGTGTTCCCGATCCTTCCAGGTGAAGCAGAGTCAGGGAAGCAGTTTGGGGATGTACCCTGTTAATGTGTGTGCATTTCCCAACTATTCAAACATCCAGATCCGTGCTGACGTGTTTCCACGCTTCCCTGCATCTCAGAGCTGTTGACTGATTTAAAATAAGAGTTTTCTAGTTTTCAATCCAGTTCTGTGCCTGCAGCCCAGGGGCTCATAGGTGGATAGAGCTCTTGGCTCTGGATATTGAGCTGGGGAGATTTCAGCTGGGAGCTGTGCTGATATCTGAGCATTGTGCTAAGCTCAGGAAGCAGCAGGAATGGAGGAAAGCAAGCCAGATCTGGAAACCTTCCCTGTTTTCTAAATAACCATCCCATATGAAAGCGCTGCAGGCCCTGGTGCCGCTGGCACGTGTTAATCCCTGGCACTGGGGGAGGGCTGAAGTTTTGAAATTTTGGGAGAGGGAGGCGCTGGCCTATCTGGGGATCTGTGCAGGGTGTGAGTGGGGCGTGCCGGGCGCTGGGCAGGGACAGGCTCCGGGATCCACGGGAGCGGTTCCAACCCGCCGGGCAGGTCTGGCAGCCCCAGAGGAGCCCTGCACGGGTGCTCCACTCACGTGTCAGAGGTGGCAGCCCCAGGTGAGGTGTGTCTGTGCCCCACAGTGGGGCACGTCCTGGCCATGCCTGCTGGCAGGGCTGAGAGAAAAACTAAGGGAAAAGGGACAAGTTTTCCATTTGTTTTGAACTCCACGAGGTCCTTGGCCTTTCCTGTCTCTACAGGACCCGCTCAGTGATCTGAGCCAGGAATGATGAAAGCAGAGCTCGCTAGAAGAGTCAACAGTTTCACTGCTCTTGTGCAATGAAAATTGGAGGAGAGTCAGGATTTCAGGAGGCCGGTGTGAGGTAGCATGGCATATTTCATTCCAAACTTCGAATACAGGGATAAAGGTTTAAAAATGGATTCTGTAATTAGTGCTGGAGGTAGATCATAGGATCCCAGAATGGTTTAGATTGGAAGGGACCTTAGAGCTCATCCAGTTCCATCCCCTGGAATTCCACCTCCCATGGGCAAAGACACCTTCCACTATCCCAGGTTGCTCCAAGCCCCATCCAACCTGGCTTTGGACTCTTCCAGGGATGGGGCACCCACAACTGCTCTGGGCAACCTGTGCCAGGGCCTCCCCACCCTCACAGGGAAGAATTTCTTCCCAATATCCCATCTACCCCTGCCCTCTGGCAGTGGAAGCCATTCTCCCTTGTCCTGGCACTCCAGGTCCTTGTAAATAGTGTCCCCAACTTTCCTGTCAGCTCCCCTCATGTACTGGGAGGCCACAATCAGGTCACTGATGAGAGGAGCTGCTCCGGTCTGTATTCCCTGGAATGTTTCCATGATGATTTTGGGAACTGGAGTGTCAGGATTTACCTACAGAACTAAAGGGATCAGACACTGTGTCTGAATAGGCGTACAGGGGAGACAGAAAGAAGAGAAGAAAAAAGAGCAGGGTTGGCTCCTTGTGGTGCTTCCTGCTGCTTCTGGATTTATCTGCCACAAATAACATGGACCCCGAAGCAGAGAGACTCTGGTGTGGGGCTCTAGGGTCACTTGCAGAGATGATTTGCCATCAGATGGGCCCTGAACAGCATTGTCTGGGCTCATGGAGGCCAGAAAAGGAAGCTTCTTACTCCCAAGGCAGTTGATAATCGCCTCCTCGGCCTTGTTGATGCCCAGCTGGAATTTGTGTATGTCTGGGCGGAGCCTTCGGCCTCGGTGGTAAAACACCAGCGCGAACTCAAAGTCACCCATGGTGTACAGTGTCTCTGCTTTTTGGTAAAGCCCCTAAAATGACATTTGGGAAAAGAAATTAGTAAAATGAGGGAAAACTTTCATGGATCTCAAGTAACTGCTGCCAGGCACAAGTGAGAGCCCAGGGCCGTAACAACTTGCATACACTAAACCCCAAACCTGGAGGTGCCTGAGCACCTCGACAGCTCCGAGAGCCACAGAAATCTCAGGAGTGTTTGGAGCGAGCTCTTTCCTCACAGCTCTGCCTCAGACCCTCCAGGGTCTCACAGATCCAGGCCAGCCCTTGGCCACCCGCCTCCTACCCCTTCAGCTGGTTACCTCGGGGAATGTTTTGTCAATTTGGAGTGAGGCTTCAGCATCTTTCAAGGAGTTTTCTGTGTCTCCAAGTTTCAGGAAACACTTGGAGCGGGTGATAAGGCAGTGCTTGTCTCCTGCCCTCAGCTTCAGTGCCTGGAACCACAGATACAGACACATCACCAGTGCTGGACACGTCACCAGACATGGACATGTCACCAGTGCTGGCTCAACACCACAAATACTCAAGTGCGGGTATTTGATGCCATCTGTACAGTTCCCACATGGATCTTGACGATGGACGAGGATAAAACCACAAGGTTTTTACTGAAAAGAGTCTTCTCTTGTTGTTCACACATTTCCTGTGCTGCAGGCGCTGCCCTGTCCCTGAACTGCCCCATCTGGGTCACCCCTTCGTGCTGAGACCTCCTAGGGATACGTCCCTCCGTGCCTCCCCCTCTCGCCGCGGGTCCCCCCGCTGCCTCTTCCCCCGCCTGAACCGAGCCGCGTCCCGTCGCGGCGGCCCCCCCCAGGCCCCTCCCGCCGCGTGCAGCTCGGCGCCCTCGAGCCGCGGCGCCCTCACTTCATTGAAGCAGCCCAGAGCCTTGTCGTGCTGGCCACGTCGGCTCAGGGCTGTCCCCTCGGACATGAGATTCCCGAAGGTGACCACGGGCAAATCCTCCTCGTCCGCCATGGCTGCGCTGCGGCGCTGTTGCCGAGCAACGGTTACCGGACAACCACGCGCTTCCGGCGAGCTGCCCCGCCCCGGAAGTGACGTCAACGCCCAGGCGGTGCCCACGTGGGGTGCCGGGGTCCCGGGCGGCGGCTCCGGCCCGGTCCCGGCCCGGAGCTCGCTGTCGGCGGGTCCTCGCCGAGTCTTTGACCCGACCCGACTCCGTGCCCGTGGGGTTCTGTTCTTCCGCCCGCGTTGCCGGAGCCCTGCAGGGGTGGGAGCGCGGCCGCTCGGTACAGCCGCGGTGCCTCGGCCGCTTCCTCTGCCCCGCCGGGCAGCGCGCGTCGTTCCGCAGGGGCAACACGAGGGCAGCCAGCGCCTCTCTACAGTCGGTTATTCGGTAATGGCTCGGTGCTCGCGGCTGGCCCCGTTACCGGTTTCACCGCTGAGGGGGCCGGTCCTGGCCAAATAAATGACGAACGGGAGGTGCTGCTGGATCACTCCCAATCAGCTCTTCAGTCCTGACTTTATTTTGGCGCTGGGTCAGACCCTGCGCCAAGATTTGTGCTTGAAACACTTTGTTCCTGCCAAGTGACTCAGAGTAGGGGTGGGGGGGCGGTGGGGGCATCTGTCCCGCTCGGAACCGGTGACATTTAATGTCACGACGAGGCAGATCAGCACAGCCAGGCTCCGGACCCCGCTCGGGGCTGCCCTGGGCCTGGCCCTGGCCCAGCCCCGCCGGACGGCCGCCGCGGGGGCGGGAGGCGGAGTGGGGTCACGCCAGGGTGGGGAGACACGCACGGCCGAGCTCTGCAGTGGGAGGCCGGGCTGACACACCCCGTCCCCGGGGAGCCGGGCAGGGAATTTCAAGCAGTTTAAGCGTTCGGTAACTTTTTCAGAAAGATTTCCCCCCACTGGCAGTGCCGAGTGTGGCACGCCGTCTCCAGCGGGGTGGGCAGGAGCACTGTGTTCGTGAGGGCTGTGCCCAGGCCGGTGACACTGTCATGGGGACACGACAGCTCCGGCCGTCGGGGCAAGGCCGCCTGTTCTCGTTAGACACCGCGCCGGGTGCTCCCTCAGCGCTGGTGATGAGCACGTTAGTCACAGGCTGGAAGTACCGGGGGGAAAGTGAATGTGGGATGGGTATTCCTAGGAAGCAGGAGAGCCGTGGCGGCTGCCGTGAGAGGCTGGTGAGGAAACGAGCAGTGGGGAGGCAGGACACCCGGCTCCCCGAGCGCTCCTGGTGCTTCGGAAGGGTCCGTGAGCGCCACGGCGGTCTCGTCGCGCCGTCCCGCTCCCGCTGGCCGATTCCCCAGGGATCTCGCTCCAGCGGTGCCGTCCGCAGTGGCACCGGTGAACCGGCTCCGGTGGTCCCGCCACTCCCCCGTGGGTACCACCGGGCACTGCCCGCCCCCACAGTCACAACACGCCCGTGGGAGCCTCGGCATGTCCGGCGCTGGGGAAGGAGCCCCGCTCCCGCCGCCGGTACCGCTGGGCGGTGGACCTGTTGACGTAATCGTGCCCGGTGACATCAGCGGCGGCGGGTCCAGCGCGGGGGTCACGGCCGTGGACGCCACCGGGGGCGGGGCGAGGGCGCCGGAACTACGACTCCCACAAGGCTGCGCGGCCGCGCCCCACCGGCGGCGGCCAATGGGCGCGCGGCGGGCGCTCAGGCAACGCGCACGTGGCGGTGGCGGCNCGGGGGGCGGCCGTCCCGGTACGGTCCGGAGTGGAGCCCCCGGCTCCCGCCGGCACGGCCGCCCCTGACCTTGCGGGCGGCGGCGCCGCTGCCGCTCCGCCGGGGTCTCCTCGCAGCGGTGCTGATGCCCGCTGGCGTCCCGGTGGCCGGGGCGGCTCTGGGGCACGGACGGTGTGCGGTGGGCACAGCGCAGAGAGTACCGAGGGGCTGGGGAAGGGCTCTGGCTTTACGCGTTTTTCGCCCCTGTCCAACGGGGCCTCGGCCAAAGCACTTTCATCCCCTGCCATAAGGAAAATCTTTTTGTGGCTATCCTGAGGAGCAGCCCGGCGTCGGGATCTCGCTGTTCCCGTACGAGCAGCAGCGTGCACAGCCCGTGTGTCGCTCCCTTCCCGGGACAGCTGGCTGTGTTCCAGCTCTCCTGTTTGCTGCCTGCAAACACCTCCTGTTTGTCTTGCTGCTTTCGAAACTCTCATCCTGCTGTACAGACTCTCCCTTCTCTCTCTCGAACAGTCTGTTGTCTGCAGTAGTGTCTAGAGGCTGAAAACTGAGGTGCACCCTGACTATCCCGTTTGTACTCTTTCTGTCCCTAACTGGTTTGGAGCTCTGTGGTCCAGTGCTGTTACCCAAACCCTGTTGGGTTTCCTGCATGTGAGACTCTGCAGCTCTCTCCAGGTATCAGGGCTCTTCCCACCGTTCCAGCGCTGCCTGACGTGGTTTCCAAACACGGACAGCCACAGTTGGAAGTCTTGCCCAGCCATGATGGCCAGGGAACCCATTACTGCTGTACACTGGGCAAGTGATTTAAGGCATAAGCTTGTTAAGGAGCCCCAAGGCTGCAGAAGAAGATGATCTTGAATGACAGAATTCCCAAATTTCCCCCTTGTGGCACTGGGGGCCCACCAACTGTGGGAAACCTGTCTGCTGCCCTCCGTTAGCCACGTGTAACCAGTCTGTGGTCCATGCTCCTCCCTGGCTGCGTGTTTTTCTCAGAGATCCCATGTGTGCAGGGAGCCTCCCCCAGAGCTGGGCATGCAGCACCTGCTTGCATCACCCCACACAGCGTTTCCCAACCACAGGTGCGGGACCATGACCTCGTGTTGGCCACGGCACTGAGCCCTCACCATCCTCTGATGAAACACACGGGTTTGCCAGGCGGGAGCTGATGTAACTTTTCATGCTGCCACGGGCTGAAAATACTGGCTGAGCTTGAACTGTGTTAATAAATGATCTGGGATGGAGGGGGAGGCTGCTTTACGGTGCAGGTTTGTTGACACAATTCTTGGGAGAGCCAGTGTCAAGTCTTCACTGGACAGAGAGTCCTTTCCTTCTGGCAGAAGCATCGTTCAGGTGCGATTGGAGGATGGTACCAATCTGGATCTCAGAGAATTCCATGTGTGAGCAGCACATTCTGTGTGAACACAGACTGGTGAAGCCGAGTTACACCTCTTCTGGTCTGAAGACAAACAAACTGAATCAATGTCTGCAGTACTTTCTCTACCCTTGCAGAGCAGGCTGTGTCACACAGAACAGTGCCCCATCATTGATCTCTTGGGAGCCAGGGAGACTTTACCTGGGTTCTGTGTCAGGAATGCCTCCCTGTTTCTCCATCTGTGTTTCCTTTGGGTTTATTGCATGCTCCCTTCAGCTGGTTGCTGATCTGTTGGGGCAGATGTAGCAGTTGTGTCACAGCAAACACAACATCCAGCTCAAGGAGTCTTGCCTGCCTTGCCACCATCCTGCTGATTTTCTCTGTCAATACACCCAGGAGACCTTCCCCAAGCATCAACTTCTTTGCATATGTTTGACAGGTGATGTTTAGAGGGAATAAGTGCTGCTGAGCTCCCAAAAATATGATCTAATCCATGTCTCTTACTTGCTCTGGACTTGCTAGCAAAGGCTGGAATCCAGCTCTTTTTGAGTCAGTGGGTATGGATGATGAGAGAAAGGTCCCTGAGGTGTTGCAGGGAAGCTGTTTGTGTTGGAGCCTCAGTAAATCAACACAAATCATTCATGGAAATCTGTGGCACTTGTGCTGCTGACATGAATCTACCCTTGCATGTGGTGGGTGCAAGGTCTGGCACCTGAAGTGCTGAGAAAATTGCAGGTCAGTCTTGGCTAATGAGCACTGAACAGAGCAGTGGAAGAGAACGTTGTTATCCCACAGCTTGTGTTTTGGGCAGAGAAAGGGATCTTTTTCCTGGATTTTTCTTCAGAGGTGCAGCCCTTGCTGTCTCCAGCACTGGTCAGCACTGCAGGTGCTAAACGTGACTGAAAATAAGATTATTCTGATAGATGAGAGTTTGAACCTGCCTTGTTCCTGGGAAACTGGGGAGATTCAGTTCCTTTGCCTCTGTAGTGCCACGAGTCCGTGCCCCTGCTTGGTGTTTGCAGAACAGATGCAGTGACTTAATGGACCTGCTCTGATCGTGTCTCCCTGGTTGTCAAGGGACCTGCACGAGCACACTCAGCCAGGAATTGCTGATGGCCTATGGATTATTTTCCTGCTGATCTCTTAGCTTAACAGTTCAGCAGACTGAAGCAATTGCTTTGTGCTCTCTGTCCCACGAGAAAGGCAGGGTTAGAACAGTGGAAAAACTGAGTGAGGGGTGTGATTAAAGACTTGCTAATGTTTAGGAAAAGTGAAACTCGGGCAGATAAGGTCAGAACAGCCTCATTCCTGCTGTTCTGTTGCCATGACACAAGGATGTTATTTTTCATCTACTGCTATTGTAAGAACTCTGTAGTTTCCTTTCTTTACCCTGGTAGTGTTACTGCAAAAATGAGGTGATGAAGTTGTGAGGGAAACCAGGGGAGCAGCATAAAAGAGACCAGAAATGGTTCTGAGAGAGGAACAGCTCCTCTTTCTGTCCCTCAGGTTTAAGGAATCCCATGGATGTCACTTGTTCCCACTGAGGTTTTTTTTAAGGACTATTCTCTGTAAGACCTGAGGAACACCCTGGGTCCAGTTTCCTGCAATTGCAGGATATTCGTTGGCATAACCACATCAGCCTGAGTGGTTTAATTTGTAAATGTGGACTGAAGTTCTGCAGTGCTGTTCAGGGGCTCTGTGACACCCTGGAGAAATGACAAATACTTGGGTTTTTAAAAGAAATATGTTTGCCGTTTTCTTTTACCCATCTGCTTGTGCTGCAGTGAAATGTGACGCTGCTTCTCTGGGACAGGCCCTGAGCAGATTGTGGAGTTGATGGATTTTGAAGGGATTTGAAGCAGGAGTATTAAAGCATCCTCCCAGGCAGAACAAATGGTGGCTGCAGGTACTGTGGGAGCAGGGTTTGCTCTCAGAAATAGCTCTGCTTAAAGTACAAATTCCAGTGGAAAGTTTTGGGCTCTGCAGTACAGATGACTTGTGTGTGTGCAGCTGTGAAGCTGGGCAGCGGCGTGGTGCCCATGGGAACGTGTCTGTGTGTGCCTCTAGGATCAGGCCAGGGTGTTGGTTTGGGGTTTGGTCTCCTCTGGCTGCTCACAAGAGTTCCCCTCTTCTCGGGCCACCTTGGCTTTGGCACTGGGCTGATAAACTGACAGGGGCTGTTTCAGTAGGCAGTGTTAGGGGCAAGTGTTTCTGGTGACAGAAGTGGGGGTTGATTCTGATGAAAGATGGGGTGCTGCAGAAACATCGCCTGATCCTGTTTGGAAATGGGATTAAATTGGAAGCTGCGCTGCAACCATGTTCAGGTTTTACATCAGAACTCTTTGAAAGCAGGCCTGCTGTTCTTTGTCTTTTGCCCCTTATGTAGCTTTGCCTTTGTGATTTTTAACCCTGGAATTGCATTTTGAAAAGATGTCAGTGGTAAAGTTGACTGCTGGTCCTTAAGCTTAGTTACCAACTTTCAGTAATAGCACTTACTAGGTCTGACCTGTTTGGTTCTGGAAGCTCAGGGAATGCAACCTGCCTCCTATAACATCGAGATGGACCAAACCTCCTTCTTCCTGCTCTAGGAAGAAAGTTCTTTATTTCTAATTATGGCTAGTTAATCACTGGTTATTCTGTGTTTGCTCATAGGATGAATAGCCCAGCAGATTATTAATGGTTATTACCCAGAGGGCAGCACAAGAAATAACTGGAATTTGTGAAGTTTCCCTCTGTGGGTCTGACGTGGGGTATCTGTTCTGTGAGGGCGGGTGGTCTTACTGAGCTGCTCTAGTTCTTGGCTGCCCAGGTACTCAGAGGGAATCTGAGCTCCTCTTCTCTGTGTTGGTGCACCTCTGCTTTGCAGCTCTCCCAGGATCCATCCCAAGCGTGCTTTTGTGTCCTGCCACACTGGCTGTGCTTGGGGAACAGTGACATGACCCCAGTCACTCAAAATGCAGGAGGAGCTGCTGCTTGAGCCTCCCTGTCAGCAGTCTGACCCCCCAGAGACACCAAACCCACTGGCTGAGCACAGCACTTGGCTCTGATGTGTGACACAGGCAGACAGGGTCACTGGGATGAAGTATTCTTTTAAATAAGTGTTTATGACAGCTAAAAATAAATGCATCTTTGACGCCTATGACTCTATTGCTGCATATCAGAAAGAATAGTTACACCCTTGAGGTCAGAAATCATTTGCTTACATCAGTTTGGAATATACTCGAAAAGAGAAGAAAACCATCCATAGGAAAGGGACTGAATTAGGAATTTTTCTTAAAAAAAAAACACCCAAAACCAAAACAAGCAGTCTAACCTTAATCTTTGTTGTTGTCTTGATCATCTTATTCTGTCATGTGTGAAGCTCTTTCAAGAAACCTGGTCCCAAAACAAGAAAAAACAATGCTGTAAACCTACTCTAGTTTTGGTCATCCTGGCAGTGTTTTCCTTTCCGTTTAGAAAAGGGATGGGGATTGCTGATGTGTCTGCCATCAGGCTTGACCAAAAATATGGGATGCCTTAGAGGAGTGGGTGCGAGGGAGGGGTTCCCTGCCTGGAACTGCTCCAGAAGAAGTGGCAGGTGTGTTACACAGAGCCCCCAGCAGCCAGCCTGGGGTGCTGCGACACTGGAGAGAGCTGGGCACTGCCCTGGATGTGAGGGGATGCTCCAGGATGTGGATTTGGGAAAGGCTTGGTAGTGGCTGGCACAAGCTGCAGGGATTCTGCCTTTCCCTGCAGACAAGGTTGGATGAAAATAGTGTTCATGACAGGGGAATGAGGTAGAAGTTTTTAGCAACACGAATAGTTCTTGCTTATCAGGGGAGTTTTATGATCTTACGTGTAATGGGGAGACTTTGGTTTGCTTTGGGTTTGTGTTGAGCTGAATGATGCAGAGTTCTTGGCCAGAACAGGTCTGTTCCTGATGGATTTTTGGTTTTTTTTCTCCATCCAGACTAAGTAGCCATGTCAGCCAAAGCCATCTCCGAGCAGACGGGGAAGGAGTTCTTGTACAAGTACATCTGCACGTCCTCTGCCATCCAGAACCGCTTCAAGTATGCGCGGGTCACCCCAGCCACAGACTGGGCACGGCTCACGCAGGACCACCCGTGGCTCCTGAGCGAGGTAAGGACAGGGGCAGCAGGACCTGCCTTCCTGGAGCACCTGAGCACTGCTCCGGATCCTTCCCGACAGGCTGGTCGCTGTTGCTGCTCTGCCACAGTCACTCCCAACCCCGATGAAGAAAGAAGCCTTGCTTCAAAGCTCAGTATCACCTCCTGGGGGGCTGATTACTCCTTTAAGACTGTGAAATACAGGAGCAGAGATAGCTGTGAACAAGTTGCTCGTAACTGCACAGAAAGTAAAGGAGGCTGGTTCAGAGAGAGATGTCAGTCCTTGTTCTCAAAGTCTTGCTCTCTGAAATCAGGGAGTGCTCTCTCTGTGTCTGGCTTTTATATCCAGTAAGGACACTGCTTAATTTTCTTGAGCAGATGTAGATGTGTCCAAGCAAAATGTCAGGGAGAACTTCCTTTTTTTAATTTTTCAGTGCAAAATCTTTTACCTTTGTGACTCATATCCTCACACTTTCTGTAGAGAAAACATACCAGGAGCTCTTTTTATTAGCTGTCCAAGCTGGCTCCTTTCCAGTGGTTAATTATATTAAGTCATTGGCTGGAGAACATGAATGTCTCATAGTCCTTGACTGACTGACTGATAGAAGCCTGCACTAATTAAATGTTCCATGCTCAAGTGCCTGAGTGAACTGCAGGAAGAGATCAGCAGTGCTTCTAAAAGCCCTGCAGGAAGCCAGAAGGGAGCAAGGATGCTCTTGGGCCTTTAAGGCAGGTTCTGTAAGGCTGGAAAGGGCTTCAGGGTCCAGCATCAAGACCATGCTCAGTGTCCTGTACTGCAAGATGCTGTGTTCTGACTCTTAAGTTGCTGAAGTTCCAGGACTTATCAGCAGTACAGGAGAATGGCACCCAGTTCTAGTTTGGCTTTTTTAAAAGATATTTGCAAGCTAGAGATGTGTGTAACCCAGGAGCAGCTTTCCATGGGTTCAGACAGGGCATCTCATATTCCATGGGTATCCTAAAGAGCCACAGTCAGTTGACTGGAACGTGCATGACCCTGGCCCTAGCCAGTCTCATAAGCAAAGTGTAGTGACAGCAGGAGCTTTTTTTTTTTGTGAGCAACTGACTGTGTCTGCCATGACTTTTATTGGGTTTTTTCATCAAAAAAAGCCTGAACAAACTGTCACCTCAGCCTCTGATGTCTGCTCACAGCTGAGTAGAAACAAGGCAGCTTTTCTCCAAGTACAATGTAAAAGAACCTGAACCTGCAGGTGTGTTGTACCAGGAGCTGGATTTGCCAAGATTAAAGGAATTTTGCAAGGACACGTGCTGTGCAGATCTAGGTTTTTACTTCGCTATCTGCAGAGAACCACTCAACCAAAGTCACTTTCTAATGCTTCTTCTTTTAACTCTCTTACCCAACCTTCGTAGCGTTTAGTGGTGAAGCCAGATCAGCTCATCAAGAGGCGTGGGAAGCTTGGCCTGGTTGGGATTAATCTCACTCTGGATCAGGTGAAGGCTTGGCTCAAGCAGCGCCTGGGCCAGGAAACCACGGTGAGTGCTTCCCTTTTGTTCCCAGGACAGTGTAAAAGCTGTCATAAACTGGTCCTCTACTGCAGCCAGCCCGTGTGTTTTGGCTGATGATTGAGTGTTACTTCAGGTCCTTATTTTAACTCAGTGCTGCCCTGTAATATTTATTTTCCTGGGAATGACAGTGCAGAGCTAATGATAATGAAGTGCCTGCCATCCCTGCTGCCGTGTGTTGGGAGCTGATGGAGCTGTGCTGCCTCAAGGAATTTATGCCTTTGGCCCTGCTGGGATTGATTTGCCGCTGGCTCCAGCTCCGAGCTGGTGTGGCTGCCTGAAGAATTGGGAAACAGCAGGAACTGCATCTCGAGTGCTCCCCACTGGGAAAACAATGGGTGTGGAAATCATTCCTTTAGCACAATACAACAACCATATCTAAAGCAAGGAATGGGCCACAGGCTTGGGAGCACTGGTGTCCTCAGAAGCAGGGGGTATCCCCCAGTGTCTCTTGAGCCTGGAAGCATGGGTTTGGATTACAGGAAAGTGCCTGCACAGAACAGTTCCTGGACCCATAAGAGGCTAAAGGATTCTCTTGCTCTTCTGTGCTCCCTGATACCATTTCAGGGCGAGCACTACTCTGAGGCCTCTGCTCCCACCACTAGCTCAGGAATTCCTCACTTCTGAATTTTCCACTACTCCAAGAGCAGCTCAAGCCCTTGTGTCTCACTGTGCTGAGCAGGGCCCAGCTGACAGTGCTGTCTCTGGGACAGGAGAGCAGAGCAGCTGTCCTGGTGTAATTCTGACACCCCTCTGTCCTGCTAGGAATGGGAAAGGTGACCGACTCCTGTAACCAGATATCCTGGGGTGACAGTGGTGAATGCTGTGCTGGAGAGGGAGGAGTGGTTCCTCAGGAGGCACAGTGGAGAGGGAGCAATTTTAGAGCAGTGCTGATTAATTCTCAAAGCTTTCCTTAAGCTGTCAGAAATGTGGAGACTGGACAAGCAGTTACGGGTGTTTATCTTGTTTTCTGTCCCCAGATTGCTAATGCGAAGGGAATCCTAAAGAACTTTCTGATTGAACCCTTCGTCCCTCACAAACAGGTTAGTACACCATTAAAGTGGCCTTTTAAATCTCTCTGCACTTGCATGCTTAGCTGGGTTGGTACAGTGGAGAAAGCAGAAGTTTGGGAGTGTGCTGTTGAGCTGACAGTGTTGGTGCACGCCCCTGGGCAGTGTCAGGGCCACTCCAGCACTGCTGCTCCTTGGGAAGCTCGACGGTGGCCTCAGTCCCAGCATTGGCACAAGAGCCTCTCCAGGGTCTTCTCTGGGTGTCACAGGTTAATGCTTGTCCCTGCTCTGTGGCACAGGAGGAAGAGTTCTACGTGTGCATATATGCTGCCCGTGAGGGAGACTACGTGCTCTTCCACCATGAAGGGGGTGTGGATGTGGGAGATGTGGATGCCAAAGCTCAGAAGCTGCTCGTGGCAGTGGATGAGAAGCTCAGTGAATCGGATGTGAAGAAGCATCTCCTGCAGCATGCACCAGCTAACAAGAAGGAGTAAGTAGAGATGCAGTTCTGGGCAGGACCAGCCCAGCTGCTCTCTTTTATCTCAGTGCCACATCCGTCTGGTTTGTTCACCCTGAAGCTCACTCTCCTGCCCTTCTTGCTGCTCTCCAGAATATGCCATGCATCCTGAATCCAAGCTCTCTGACCTTATCTGAGCTGTCTGTAAAACCCAAAAATAAGGTTTCCTAGTGCTGAGCCTTTACTTGGCAGCAGCACTTGTCAGCCTGCTCAGGTCTCAACCTGAGACTGGAGACATGTACTGAATTCTGATCCTTTGTGCCAGCATAGAAGGTTCTTTTGTTTTGTGAAATGGTGATGAGATGTGGATCTGACTGCTAATTTAGATTTCCTTCTCCCTTGCTCTGGCCTGGTCTCCAAAGTTATTCTCCTGTTCTTTCTCCTGCAGGCTTATCTGTAGATCTCAAGGCTTCTGCATCTCCCTCAATTAGATGCCCATACCTAGTTATCCTAATATGAGTCATGGTTTTTCCAAACGTAGCGTAATCCTTGCTGACACTGTGCAGTACTGAAGGGCTGAAGGAGCCTGTCACTCCATCACTTCACTGCAGCCTCCTCCCTGGCACAGCTAACGAAGCTCAGCTCTGAGCTCTGACAAAGATGGGTATCAGCAGGGAGGCAACGATGCACTTCTGTCTTGTGGGGAGATAAATCAGACTGCACAGCTCCGACAGTTGTAAGCAACTGTGTCCTCAGCAGAGTTTGGTGGAGGGTAATTAAAATGAGTCATCAAGGTCTTCCTTCCCTTGAGTCATCCATCACCCAGGCTCCATCCAGAGAAGATGAATGAGAATGAGAGAAATTGATGCCGAGTAGATTTGCAGATTGCCACTAACACCAGCGAACAGAGCAGGCTGTACTTAGATTTGGCTGCTTTCATTAACTTGTGTTACTTTTTTTCTTTTTCTTTACAGCATCTTGGCCAGCTTCATCTGTGGCCTGTTCAACCTTTATGAAGATCTGTATTTCACGTACCTCGAGATCAATCCATTAGGTAATGGATATTTTTGGGAGCAGAACTTTCTGTTCTGAAATACTGAAATGTGTTCTTGATCCTTCTTTGGGTTACGTAATTCACAACAGCACCAGGTGCCATGTGCAGAAGTACAGAAGTGGCAGTTTTATGTCTTTGAGCTATTCATTCAGTGAATTAAAAATGAGGAAATGAAAAATTCCCTTGAAAGGAATGTTAAGGCAGAACTGAAGAATGCAAAAATTTCATCATTAGAACAAAACAGCCCCTGAGACAATGCCTGGACTACAGCCACAGTTACTGGTTAATTCCTCAGGGAACTTGCTGGGGCTGGCAGATATTGCCCAGTGCCAGGGGAAGCAGCAGTCACTCAGCTTTTGCAATGATCTCCGTGTGGTACCAGATGTTGGAATAAATCTGTAATGTGTCTCTGTACAAGCCAGAGCTAATTGTGATGTTTTTCACTGCAGTGGTGACCAAGGATGGTGTTTACATCCTTGATTTGGCTGCGAAGATTGACGCGACAGCTGACTACATCTGCAAAGTGAAGTGGGGGGACGTGGAGTTCCCCCCTCCTTTTGGCAGGGAAGCTTACCCTGAGGCAAGTGACAGCTGGAATTCCTTCATTGTGTCCTGAGTTCATCATTGCTTGTACGCCCACGGCATTGAGGTTTCCTGTGGTTTTGTTGCTGTGTCTCAAGCACCTTGGCAGTGCTGTCCATGATACCCTGTGCACAGGTAGCCGTAGTCCTAGGACTGCTCAGAATCACACTCTGAACTGCATTTGCTTCTCAGCTCTGTTTGGTCAGTTCTTTAGTTCAGAATTGACTTTTTTTTTTTAATGGAGGCCGATATTTAGCTTTCCTCAGCTGTGTGCCAGAGCTCTGTACCTGTGCAGAGCTTCCTTCTGTGCTTTCTGTCCACGTTGCTCCCCTCAGCATCACTATTTTTCTGTTGGAGCAGTGGTTACTGGGAGCCCCGTGGGAGCTGATGCTTCCTCAGTGTTTCAGTGACAGTTCTGAGAGCAGAGCAGCAGCTGTGTGCTGATGCTGCATCCAAGTGTGAATCCAGAGAAAATAATCTCTCCAACTATCGAGTAAGAAGTTGTTAATACAACTGCTTTTCCAAAAAGTGAGGACGAGGTGAGGCCTGAAGGCAGCACTTTGTTGTAAAGCTAGCAGTGCCTCTTCCCTCTCCAAATTCCCTGGGTCTGTACTGCTGGATGCACAAGCACTGCTCCAGACACACGTCCCAGCACCTTCAGAGACTGTTGGAAGTAGAGCTCTCTCCTTAATTATTCTGTTACTTATTTCAGGGGTCTGTTCTTCTCTCTCCAAAAAGATTTCTGTCCTGACTTCTTCATTTTTATAATTATGCTTCAGTTGGAAGGTTTTTGTACTGTGGCCAGGAAATCCATTTAGCTGTTCCTTTCCATGTAGCTTGCTGGATGCCAACACTCAACTCAATTTGCTCTTAAAAGGATTAGTTCAGGTTTTGTCTCTGAATCATCCCTCTCCAAGTCCCTGGGAAGGTTGTTATGGCAGAGTCTTTGCTGGGAATGTTAATGAACTCTGATGAAGTGCTGCTCAGCAGCCTGGCACACTGGGCTGCAGGAGCACCATGTTGAGCCAAATTAAGCTCTCACTGATTATGTTCCTGGCTGCAGCACAGCCAGAGTGGTCACCGTGGGTGAGATGATTTTTAGATTTCCTCAGGTCTCAGTCTCAGATAAGGCCAGAACAGACTTTACAGTTCTGTTTAGACTTTGTGACTGTTGTATGATGGAGAGATGGAGCTGGGCCTCTGTCCCTGACCAATGCTGTGTTTGTAGCTCTGCTGTCCCTCTGCTGCAGCTGATGAGATGTGATTGCTCTGTGTGTCCAAATGCACCCAGCACTATGAACCCTTGGGATGGAAGAGGCAGGTGCAGGAGGAAGCTGAGGTTGTGCTGCTCTCTCTGCAGGAAGCCTACATTGCTGACCTGGATGCCAAGAGTGGGGCCAGCCTGAAGCTTACGATCCTGAACCCCAAAGGCAGGATCTGGACCATGGTGGCTGGCGGTGGTGCTTCAGTGGTGTACAGGTAATGGAAGTGAGATTTCCAGAGGGGGAGGATTTAAAGTGCTGGGAGAACATAATTGCTGCAGCCTCTGGAAAGTAAACTCTTCTAAAGCCATTTTTCCCATACTGTGACTGTTTGGGATCTCTTCAGAATGAAGATGCTGCACAGATTTCTCACCAGGCTATGGAACATAGTGTCCCATAGGGAATTCAATTTTGGAATGTTTGGGGTTAGATACAGTTTCTTACAGAGATACAGTTGCTTTCTGACTTATAAAGAAACAAGCTGGCTGGAGGCTGTTGAGGGTAATAGCATTGTTGTAGTGGTCACTGAGTTGATATCTGAGGAGCGTGACAAGATTAATCGTGACTGGCACCAAGAGGAGAGAAGCTTTGTTTTCAGTAGACCGCACTGTCCCTCTCTTCCCCAGGGATCTGGAATACTTTAGGACCTTTATAGTGACTCAAATTATAGCTAATCTCTTAAATAGCCTTTTTTTTTTTGTCACAGTGACACCATTTGTGACCTGGGGGGTGTGAATGAACTGGCGAACTACGGGGAGTACTCAGGAGCCCCGAGCGAGCAGCAGACCTACGACTACGCTAAAACCATCCTCTCTCTCATGACCCGAGAGAAGCACCCAGAAGGTGAGGGAGATGCTGCAATTCCAAAGCTGTGAAGCTCTGTCTGGCAGAAAAACCTGGACAGATCTGGGCTGTTACTATGCTTAGCTCTCCCTGGCAGAGCTTTCAGTGTACTGCTGCCTTCTGAAGGAATCAGGGAGGGATTTCTGTCAGCTCTTGCTTCAGAGAGAGGATTTCTATGGTTTTCTATGGGGCCTGAGAGATCCTTATCAAACATGCTTGCTTGGTACAAAGCTCTTATCTTCCAGGCTCTACTAAACACAACTGCTTTAGGGTTTTTTTTACTACTAAACACAACTGGCTACTCTGCAGCTTTGTTTCACTTTATGTCCTTAACTGCTTTGTGATCTTGGAGTACTCTGCTCTTGAAATGGTTTTATTTACCTGTGTTTCTTCCCTCAGGGAAGATCCTGATTATCGGAGGCAGCATTGCAAACTTCACCAATGTAGCAGCCACCTTTAAAGTAAGTGACCAGTCACAAACATCAGCAAACACCCAGTTGTCAGCGCCAGGCCTTTCTTCCCACTCCCATGTTTGGCTGAGGCTCTAGTCCATCGATGGGACAGGGTAAATGTCTGGCTGCCTGGGTCACCTGTCCTGTGTGTTTCTTTTAGGGCATTGTGAGAGCAATTAAGGATTACCAAGGCCCTCTGAAGGAGCATGAGGTGAGGATCTTTGTACGAAGAGGAGGCCCGAACTACCAGGAAGGGTTACGTGTCATGGGAGAAGTTGGTAAGGACCAAGTTTATCCTCAGGTTTTGTCCTTGCATCTTGTTTCTTCCACTCGCTTTCTGCTGAGCTTTCTCAAGGTTAAATGCTTCACTTTGGCAGAGCTTTCCCCTGAGGAGGCTGACTGCTCTTGTGTACATCCACAGGGAAGACCACGGGGATCCCCATCCACGTCTTTGGCACGGAGACCCACATGACTGCGATCGTGGGCATGGCGCTGGGCCACCGGCCGATCCCCAACCAGCCGCCCGCCGCAGCCCACACCGCCAACTTCCTCCTCAACGCCAGCGGCAGCCCCTCGGTGAGCTCCTTCCCCACTGTGGAGGGGGATATGGGTGAAGAGCCTCGTGAAGGCAGCAGCCCCTGTCTAGACAGGCTGGGAACAGATTTTGGCCACTAGTGTTTGTAGGAAGCTTTAGGAACACCAAAGTGACTCTACCTGTGCAATTTATCAGGAGAGGCCACCCCAATGCCCATCTCACTCGTGCAGAAAATGTGGCTTCTCAGAGCTCACAGTGTGACTGTTGAACCTACTGGGTCATTCAGTTTTCAGTCACTTGACTGAAGTGGTCCTATCTGAAAACTCGTTTTCTTTGTAGTAGACCAGTGTAGCCAAAGTGAGGCCATCTCCTCCTCGGTGCTCCAGGCCATACCTGGGGCCCTGTCCCTCACTGACTTGGCTTCTGAATCTTTCAGACTCCAGCACCGAGCAGAACCGCCTCCTTCTCTGAGTCCAAACCAGATGGTATTGCTCCGGCTAAGAAGGCAAAACCAACAGCACCTCTTGGTAAGTCCAGCCCTGAGAGTGCTGCTGGCAATGCTCTGCTGTTCCCAAAGGCAGGATGGGCATGAGACAAATGCATTTTTTTCTAGATATAAAGCAATTTTGTGGTACCTGCCTATCTTTGTCTTGAGTGTAGTTAAGTGGTTTAGCAGATCACTTTTTGCTGTGAGCTCATACACACGGCGAGTCAGAGTTGCTCTGAGCTGGGATATCCAGGAACAGCACATCAAGAGGAAGTACAGTGAGAGGAGAGAGGGCTCCAGTCTGTTTGTTTTTAATAAGAACAAAGCCAAAAGCCCTGCGAGCTGTGGAGAGGAGGGCTGCTGCAGCACCTGCCTGGGTGCCTGGCCAGTGGGCTGGCAGCAGCCAGCTCTGTCATACCATTGCATGAGTGATTCTCTCTTTAACAGATTCAATCCCAGCCTCAAGACCTGGTTCAGGTAGGACCCGTGTGACCAGCTGAATGTGCCTGGCCTTGCTGGCAGCTGACTTTTTTAGTTCTTGGTTTTGTTGCTGTTTTTTCTCTCCAAAAGTTTGCTGTGTTGTCTGGTCCTTCCCTCCTGCCCAGCATATTTAGCTGTCACCATGTGAACTTCTCATCTGGTTTTTCAAGTGCAGATCACATATGTCCTTTGCACAAATACTATTTCTGGGGGAGAGAGGGCCAGGTCTCAAACAAACTTTATTTTTTCTTCCCTTCCCCCCCACAACCATCACAGGGAAGAACAGCCTGAGGCACAAAGTGAAAAGCTCTGTTCCCTTTGCTTTCCAAAAGGAGGAGTCACTAATTGTGACCAACAACTGGTATCTTGTTTCAAAGGGAAACAAAGTAGTGCAGGGGCCCTGGTTATCAGGTTTGGAAAGTACAGAAAAGTCACATAGGAACTAAATGTTGCCTTATCAGTGCAGCAAACCATTAAAGCTTGTGCTCAGTGAAGTTATTCTGTAGGAACTTTAAGACTCTATTGGGCTCTGTGCTGGGTGAGAATAAACTGCTGAACTGGGGGCAAAGTAGAGCTTCAAGTTACCTCCCTTACCATAAGGATTTACAGTAGAAGGGGAATTCTCAGATTATTGCTCTCAGACAAACAGCATTGCCTCTCTGGGTCTGCATTTTGGTGTTCCTGGGAACGCTCATGGTAGCCCCTTGCAGGCACCTGCAAGATAAACAGAATTTTCAGGGTAAGCAGTTCCCTAGTGACAAGTCATGTTGCAGTGAATCTGAACTGTGAGTGTGAAGGGCTGGAGAGCAAGGACTGATTTTTTTTGTTGAAGCCAGAGGAACGGTGTCGTGTTTAATCCCTAATGCTGTTTACCTTTGATCCAAATCCAGAAAGAACTCAGCAGTAGCCTAAGCTGGCATCAACAGGTGGATCATCTCTGAGTTTTTACAAGTTTTAAAATTATTTCTGCCTGGAGTCAGAAGGAGGGACTCAATGTTGTGCTGTGACAAGTGGTGTAAATAGACTTTAAGCCAACAGTCCATCCTCACTGGCTGAACTGTTGCTCTTCCTGTGACTCTGTCCCCTGAAGCCAAGTTTTGGGCCATATATAAATTCTTGGAGCCATCAAGTTTGTGTTGGATTCTGATCATTAAAAAAAAGAAAAGAAAACTTGAGCATGTTGAGCTCCTTTACTTTCTTTGTCCCCACCATTTCCTGCCTTTTTTTTTTTTTAATTTCCTATCATTCTACTGTGGTGCCCTGACCAGCTTCCCAAGGCTTGCCCAGACTGTGGGCTACATGCAAATAAATAAACTAAATTCTAAGTTCTCTTCAGCTTTGCATAACAAAACTGGGAGGAAGATGAAAGGCCCATGAAAGGCAGAGGCAGTTTTCACTTCTCTCCTCTCCTATACCAGCCTCCCTCCTGTGATTCACTTGCCCATTTAGTGAACCCCAAAACCTGGCTGTTGTGTTCAGAATCCAGGGACAGGGTTGCTGCTTCGTCTACAGTTTCTTCCTTAATTTGGACAGTGTGGCTACTCCATCCTGCAAACTGCAGTTCATCTCTTGGGTTCAGTTTGGAGTGGGGAGAATACACTCATCCAGGAGCCTTTCAGCAGGCCTTTGGCAGAGTTGCAGTCTGTGTCTTGCTCAGATGTACAATTTGAACATGGTTTGGTTTTTTCCCCTCTCTGAGCAGGTAAAGCCACGACACTGTTCAGCCGCCACACCAAAGCCATCGTGTGGGGGATGCAGACCCGGGCTGTCCAAGGAATGCTGGATTTCGATTACATTTGCTCGCGGGATGAACCCTCAGTGGCTGCCATGGTTTATCCGTTCACGTAAGTAGCCTGTGACTGCATCGCTTTTCCATTTCCCTCCAACTCTTCTGTGACCTCCCTCCTCTCAGTCTCTGCGGTTCTTTAGTGGAGCTCTGCCCTGGTCTCCATCCCTGCTGGAACACCTTCTCCTCTGCTCCCTTCCACCCCCAGGCTGGCTTTGTAGGCTGCTCTGTTTCCTTCAATCATTGATTTTGGGCTGTGCTGTTGAAACAGCTTAATTTTCACCACAGAGCTGAAGTTCCACTTCATGTGCTCTTAAAAGATGTCCAAATTTTGTTCTTCACTCAGTGAGTAAGGCAGTCATGACTACCTGGGCTTTCTTTCCAGCCCCCAGCTCAGCAAAGGCAGGCAGACTGTGTAAGGCTCCTTCCACTCACCTGCTGTTGGCTGTGTGCTTGTCTGAGACACCTTAATTTATGCCTGCAGCAGCAGGAATTACCCCTCCACATATTATCCAGAATCATAGCAGCTCTGCTGACAGACTAAAGCAGGTATGTAGCCAAACAAAATTTTTTTAAGTCTTGTTCATATTCTTTCCAATAGCAGCAGTGGTAACTTAGCTGGCAGGAAGCCTGTGGATCCTTCAGTGGGATAGAGAGTTCCCTTGTGGTGGCCACCCTCTTTTACTCATCCCTACAGGGATGAGAGGGGCTCTTGGGTGTGCATGAGCTGTTTTATTGTACCCCCTCAGTGTGGGGGTCTCCCTGTGGGACAGAGCAAGTACGGAGAAGGGAAACAGCAGCTGTTGCTTCCAGTACAGGGAGGTGGGAGCCCAGAGCCAGGCAGGAGCCTTGGTTCATTCCTGTGGTATTTACAGACATCCTGGAGAGCTGATGTCTAATCACCTTCTGTCCTGCAGAGAACTTCTCCTCTTGACAATTAAGACCTTGTACTGTTATTCTGCAACTCTGATGGTAATTGCAGCTCTGTAATAAGTTCTCAGCAAGTACAAACCCTGGGGTACTGAGTGCAGGCACAGCTACGTCTGTAGGTGAGCAGCAGCCCCTGGCAGTGCTGCAGTTGATTAAGGAAGAAAAAGCAATAGGGATTAAAGTTTAAGGCTACCTGTAATTATCTGATTCTGCTTGACCTTTTGGAGGGAGCCAGGCTGGCAAAACCTGGAATGTTCTCTCACGAATATACCAGTATGAGAACACAGCCAGTATCCACACACTTAATAAATGACCGCCCCGTCAGGCTTCACTGCAGTTCCAGTCAGAGCATCTACTGTGTATGAAGTATCTACAGTGAAACCTTCCCAGGTGCTTCCCCTCCAGTGTCTGTGGGATGGGCAGAGTCCCACTGTAGCAGGATTGGGAAGCTGACTGGCACTCCCATTGCTGTCCTGGCTGCTCACCACAGATACTGGTTTCCTGTTGCCCCAACCCAGTGTTAGCACCAGCCCAGTGACACAGCTTTGCACGCCTCTCATTCATTACTCTTTCTGTGCCTCATTCTGTCTTCCAGCTTGGAGTAGAGTTAAGGCTCTGGTAACTTCACTGTGGGAGAGCTTATTCATCTTGCTGGATGCCTCTGTCCCCATTAGCCCGTCTCCTTCCATACGCTGCTCTGTCCTATTCTCTGAAGAACCTTCTGCTGTCATATGGTCCCTCCCCACACATGCTCACGTGCTCGTGAGTGTCTCAGTCAGTCTCGGGGGCTGAGAATGGGGTTTGTAAACTCCTCTGTCTGCATGCGCTGTGTCCCTTTGCCTTTCCAGCAGCCTTAAGTCAGGGCTTTTCCATCTTCTCTTCCACAGTGGTGACCACAGGCAGAAGTTCTACTGGGGCCATAAAGAAATCCTGATTCCAGTCTACAAGAACATGGCAGATGCCATGAGGAAGCACCCAGAGGTGGACGTTCTTATCAACTTTGCATCTCTGCGCTCTGCCTATGACAGCACTGTGGAAACCATGAATTATCCCCAGGTGAGCACAGGATCCAGAACAAGCCCAGGCGAAGAAGGCAGACCCTGTCAGCAGGGTACTGATCTTTCTTAAACCATGATGGCATTAGCAAATCGTCTTGGTCTTCCAACTTAGTAGATAACCCCCAATTCTAACCCCTTAAACTGTAAGGAGGATACTGGGGGTCCCTGGCAAATCCTAATGCTGCAATTTAAGAGGAGCTTCTTGGTTAGCAGTAACTACTTCAGGCTTATTAAAATACAGTGCTGCTCTGATGTGCAAGGGGGAGAAAATTCCCTGACCAGAGCAGTGAAACTGTTGTGAAGATCACGGCAGACTGCAGATACATGCATTGGGCCTTCCTGGATGAGAGTGCACAGAGTAACCTCCCAAGTATGACCCCTCAGGGGCCTGACAGGGGGCAACTCCTGGGGGTACCAATGGTTTTCTTTCTCTTGCTGCAGATCCGCACCATTGCCATTATTGCCGAGGGCATTCCGGAGGCCCTGACACGCAAACTGATCAAGGCAGCTGATAAAAAGGGAGTCACCATCATTGGGCCTGCAACTGTAAGTACTGATGGTTGTCTTCTCCTGTCTTTCTTAACCTTCAGATCAGCTTTCTCTGATGAGTGCAGTGTATCCTACAGTGCACTTTGTCTTTAGTCACAGGAAGTGCATATTAGGCTCTCATCTTAATGTCTTTGCTGTCCTCCCTTGTCTGTACAAATGCTGACAAGGCTGCCTTATACAAACATTTCTCAGTTTTGTGGTTTTAAAAGGCTTTCCACCTTTCTCTAATTCTCTTGTAGGTTGGTGGGATCAAGCCAGGTTGCTTTAAAATAGGGAACACAGGAGGCATGCTGGATAACATCTTGGCATCGAAGCTGTACCGTCCTGGCAGCGTGGCCTACGTGTCCCGCTCTGGAGGGATGTCCAATGAGCTCAACAACATCATCTCCAGAACCACCGACGGGGTCTATGAGGGGGTGGCCATCGGAGGAGACAGGTATGATTTGGCACCTTCTGCAGACACTGGTTTTCAAGCTGGTGAACAGAAGAACTGTTGGTAATTTGGAGAAAGAAGGGCAGGTTGGGTGTTAGCTTTTCTTTCGAAAAGTATGAAATAAAACTATTTCTCCTGTATTGCACACAGATATCCTGGTTCAACTTTTATGGATCATGTCTTGCGTTATCAGGATACTCCAGGAGTGAAGATGATTGTAGTACTGGGGGAGGTGAGTGAGACCACTTCACTACCTGAGAAATACCTATGTGTGGTTTTTGTTTTGGGAGCATCTGACCTGGCTGCAAGGATGCTAAATAGCAGCTACTTCTACTGTTCCTGAATATCCCGAATTTTATTTCTTGCTGCTTTCATCAAAAGAAATTGAATGTATTCCACAGGCAAGCATAGTCTTTCTTACTTAAAAAAATTATGAAAAATGAGGAGGCTTTCTTCTGAGACTTCAGCCATTATTCAGTGAAAAAGGAAAAAAAAATCCCAGCAATGCTTCTGTGTGTGTCTCAGAGCTGATTTTATCAAAAGTGCAGTTTGGAACCATGTCTCTCTCCCTGCAGATCGGAGGCACAGAAGAGTACAAGATCTGCAGGGGCATTAAAGAAGGCCGGATCACCAAGCCGGTGGTGTGCTGGTGCATTGGTACCTGTGCCACCATGTTCTCCTCAGAGGTATGTGCAAAAATGGGCACAAATGCATAAAATAAGGATATACCCACAACAGGAAGAAAAACACAACTTCACTCAATGTACCTAAACCTTACAGAACTGGCAGTAGCAACTTTAATGTGCAAAAGTTCATAAATATAAATGATAAAGATATCTTGTGCTTCTACAGTTCTGTCATGGGAAATTTCCAGGGGATTCTGCTTACTTGTGAAGGGAGCTCAAAGATCCCAGGAAAAGCAACAAATTGCAATAGCTGCCTGTTTCTGGAGAGGGAATGGCAAAGATCTATGATAAGCAGTTCTGAAGTGGGGCAGTTTAGGCAGGCAGAACATGAATGGATGAGCCTGGAGTGATTCCAGATCAGAACATCCCTGTGACTGCCCTGCTGGTGCTGGCTGCAACCAGGAGTTTTGGTAGCCCAGAGGATGCAGATGTGCAGCCACTGGTGTTCCCAGTCAGGGCTTTATTCTGTTCCACTCTCTGCAGGTAACAGCCTGTATACCTTACTGCTCTATTTTCTCCTGTTTGTAGGTGCAGTTTGGCCACGCAGGAGCTTGTGCCAACCAGGCCTCCGAAACTGCTGTAGCAAAGAATCAAGCCTTAAAGGAAGCTGGAGTGTTTGTTCCCCGGAGTTTCGATGAGCTGGGAGAGGTCATTCAGTAAGTCACATTCACAGGGCACTTTCAGCAGGGAACAAAAGCTGTCAGGGCACTAATTCTGGCCTGGTAGGGAATGTATTTCTGCTTAAGGAGAGCAACTTCTACTCATTGTGGGGTTTTAAGGTCTGGGTTAGATCACCTTGCTTGGATCTCTTAGAAGGACCAAAGTTACTGAATGAATTCTCTCCCTAGGTCTGTGTACCAAGATCTTGTGGCCAAAAGGGTGATTGAACCAGCTGAGGAAGTGCCTCCTCCGACTGTGCCAATGGATTACTCCTGGGCAAGGGTGAGCTGTGCTGGTTTACCTGCTTTTGGGTTCCTTGGAACCAGACAGGGCATTTGCTGTGATTCTGGATGCCACACTGGGGCAAACACTTCAAACCTTGTGCTTTGAAGTGTTACTTGTGAGCTGCTGGCTGTGCTGGTTCTGGGCTGTGGAGGGTGCTCCAAGGGTAAGGGTGTTGCTGTTTGTCCACTCTGCCCTGTGCTGCCCCTTTCTGCTGGTGTGGGTTGTTTTAACACCTGGTCTTTATGCTGCAATTTCAGGAGCTGGGTCTGATTCGCAAACCAGCTTCCTTCATGACCAGCATCTGTGACGAGCGAGGACAGGAGCTGATCTATGCTGGGATGCCCATCACCGAGGTCTTCAAAGAGGAGATGGGAATTGGAGGGGTTCTAGGCCTGCTCTGGTTTCAGAGGAGGTGAGGCAGCTCTTGTGAAAGTTCACAGATTCTTTGGAGTTTTTCTTGTTTATTAATAGACTTTTAAGCAAAAAGTGTAACTCCAGGTTCCTTTGTGAAGGTAGGTTCACTGGAATGCCATCTCTGTAGTCCTTCCATGACACTACGTCAGCATTTTGGGCTGCATACAGTGTGTTTCAGTCTCGGGATGAAGTTTTCCATGAGTCTTGTGGTGCATCAAGGAAATTTGTGTGTTGTAGGCCTGATTCACACTCTGACTACTTGTGTCACCTCAGCTCTGGAGGGACTGGGGACTTTACAAGCATTTGCATTTGTGTTCTGTCCCTGACTGATGTGGTGTCTGTGCCCAGGTTACCCAGGTACGCCTGCCAGTTCATCGAGATGTGCCTGATGGTGACAGCAGACCACGGGCCAGCTGTGTCTGGAGCCCACAACACCATCGTCTGCGCCAGGGCTGGCAAAGATCTGGTCTCAAGCCTCACTTCAGGCCTTCTTACTATTGTGAGTACCTGATATCCAGGAGGCTTAGCTTTGTTACTATTACTCTTCTAGGTTTTATTACTATTAATTTTTGGTTCGGCTGCAGAGTCACAGACTGGTGGTGTCTGTCCACTCACACTTTGAATTTCAACTCTAACAGTTCAGTGCTCCCTGTTGCAAATACTGGTCCATTTTTCCAGTAAGCCAGACTAGTTTGTCTCCTCTAAGTCTAGAAATACTTTTTAGTAGCCAAACTGCTGTCAGTGTTGACTCTGTTTGATTGTCTGAACTCTGAAGTGTTAGTAAAACAGACTTTGGATTGCATTTTCCCCCACGTTGTCTCTAGCAGAGATGCACTGACTCCAAACTGGCACTTGTGTGAGAGGGAAGCAGATGCTTTCTCTCAGGTGCCTGCACAACTCTAATGTCATGAATGCCACAGAGACCAGGAGGATGAATGGGGCAGATAATTTTGGGTTTGTATCTTAATTGTGGAGTCCTTTGCTGTAATTGCTTTTGTGTCCTGCAGGGTGACCGGTTTGGGGGAGCACTGGATGCTGCAGCCAAGATGTTCAGCAAAGCTTTTGACAGTGGGATTATCCCCATGGAGTTTGTGAATAAGATGAAGAAAGAAGGGAAGCTGATTATGGGCATTGGACACCGAGTGAAATCAGTAAGAAAACTGCATTAGGACAAACTGGAGGGATTTTTAGGGAAGGGTCGGGGAGAGCAATAACCAAGGAAAGAAAATTGGCAAGTTTCAGAGGCAGCTATTGACCAAATTCTCCCAAATCTACAGAGTACCTGTAAGAGGCAACATCATTGACTGTAACATGCTCTGAACTTGCAGATAAACAACCCTGACATGAGAGTTCAGATTCTCAAGGACTACGTGAAGCAGCACTTCCCAGCCACTCCGCTGCTGGACTACGCACTTGAAGTAGAAAAAATCACAACTTCCAAGGTGAAAGGCCCAGTATTGAACTGCTCTGGGCACTGGTTCTCATGGGAGGGAAAGTGACTGGGGCTCAGCTCTATTTTCAGTGCAGTGCTTCATAAATTGTTGCTGGGGATTGTTTCTGGGGTAGAGTTGAGGCCAAGTACAGCAGCAGTTTGGAAAGGCTGAAGGCATTTGGCTACCAGGAAAATGCTGAACACACCAGACCATCATCTGTGTGGCCACTGTCCACACTGGCACTGCCGGGTGTAAATCCGAGGCTGTTGGCACATGCGCTGGCCCATGACAGGGAACCTCTGGGGGCTAACCCATGAGACCTCTTGTTTGGGGCTGGTTTCCAGCATTCCCATTAAGGGTGGCTCTTGCTCAGGCTGCTGAGGAGCCTCTCCATTGCTGGGCTGGTGTGTCCCCAGCTACAGGCAGCCCTCAAGTCACCTTTAGAGTGGAAGGTGCTAGGTGAACACCATTTACACTGCTGACATCTTCATTGGGGTGTGTTTTATTTCCTGCAGAAACCAAACCTTATCCTGAATGTAGACGGCTTTATTGGAGTGGCCTTTGTCGACGTGCTCAGGAATTGTGGCTCTTTCACACGGTGAGTGTTGGGGCTGCTGTTCTTGGATCATGCTCCTGTGATGCTGCAGTGGGGGAATTCTGCTCCTGGGGGTCAGAGTTCCAGGATACTGGGAAGGAAACATAGCCTGGCCTGGCTTTTGGGGGCAGAAAGCTGTCACAAGAATTCGTGTGGCTTCTGGCACCAGAGCAAGTGCCAGCCTGTCTGAGATTTCTGAGATTGATTCCTTAAATAGATGATTACCAGGAACCATTTATTTTCCTCTCTTTTGCAGGGAAGAAGCAGATGAATATATTGATATAGGAGCTCTCAATGGCATTTTTGTACTGGGCAGGAGCATGGGATTCATTGGTGAGTTTGCCATGTCCTCCCTGCCCATTCTTTCCTCCTGGGGCTGCCCTGCCCCAGGAACACCTGCCAAACCTGAAACCCAGGGGGGCATTCAATTCACTCCAGAACTCCAACTCAAGGCAAAGACTAAGGGAGGAGGGATGAGAATTTTATAACACAAACCACTCCCATTTCAGGACACTACCTGGACCAGAAGAGATTGAAGCAGGGTCTGTACCGTCACCCCTGGGATGACATATCCTATGTCCTACCGGAGCACATGACCATGTGAGAAGCTGGTGTTGCCTTGGAATGCACGAGGACAGATGCCTGGCCAGGGGACAGCCACGGTGGGACTGTGGTGTATAAACACCATTACTGGGACAGAGATGTTGAGCTGCCTGGTCAAACTGTGCAAAGCGACTGTTTTATAAGGATAGAAACTTACTCTAATAAAACCAAAACTTGTGCTATTCCCTCTGTTACCTGCTGTATTTAATACTGTCTCTCACCCTTTTTTTTTTTTTTTTCCCCCTTTATTCTTATTTCATTTTGTTTCCAGAAGAGATTTAGGGTTTGGGGGTAGAGTTTGGCTCATAGGTATGCCTTACTGAACACAACTCTGGTACCAAGCTGTACTTTTCCCATGAGGGGAACATGCCCATCATTCCCATAAGCCATGACTTTGGATTTTTTTATTGTTGGTTGTTTTTCAGTTTGTTTATCATGTTCTTATCCTTGGTCTGACTGTACCTGAATCCTGGGACCACTGCTGATGTATAACCAATGTTACTCAAGCTGGTGTAGTAATTTAAAGTGTAAAGTTGTAACATACTGCTGTGAAAACTGTGAAATCCCTGTACTCAAGTGTCTGTATTTATGCAAACAACCTCTCCTTTCCTCTGACTGCTGCTCTGTGCACTGTCACTCATGTTATCTGCAGCTGCAAAAATATCTTGGTAATAATTTCAGTGTCCTCCTTGTCTGTGTATTGTAACCAAACTCAAATAAATACACATTACTAATTTATTCTTTTTCTCTGTGTGGCTTCTGCATGTTGGTCCTTAATAGTGTCTAAGGGGAAGTGTAATAAGCCGTCATTTAGCAAAATAACAACCCTCAAAGCAATTACTCCTCAGGGTCAGTTTCAGGTGATTTAAAAGGGGAGAAGTAAAAGTCAATCTGGATACAAACTTCACCTTGCTTGTTTCAGTGTAGGTCAAAATGATAAAATTTAACAAAGTAGAGAATAAGCAGAAGGACAGAACCTAAGTATGACTGATATAGCATTATACAAGAGTTAGGCAACTGCACTGTGTGTATAGCAAACATGAAATAACTGACTACAGCTCACTTCATTGTAATTAACAACCCTGTGTACCTTGGTTGGAGTGAGAGAATTCCTGATTCCTCAGGTGCAGCCGGGGACGGCACGGGGAAGAAAAAAATGATCGGGCTTCCCCGAGGCTCCGAGTGGAACCGGGCCTGCGTCTGGGCCGCGGTACCTGAGCTGCCCGGTGCGGCCCCGGGCGGCCCCGCCAAGGGGAAGCTGAGGGGATGGAGATCGAACGTGTCCCGGCCTGAGGGGACGGGGCATACGGGGAGGTCCCGAGGGCTCCAGGGTGAGGGGACGCGGTGTCCCAGGAGGTCCCGGGGGCTCTCGGACTGAGGGGATGGGGATCCATTGCGGTCCCGAGCCAAGGGGACGCGGGGTCTCGGCGGGTCCCGGGCGCTGGTCCCGGCTCCCCTCACGGCGCCGCCGCCATTGCCCTGCAGCGCCGCTCTCTCTCCGCCAGGGGGCAGCCCCGCCGCGCCCCGCCCGCCATGTCGGACAAGATGGCGGCGGCCGCGGCCTGTCCGCAGCCGCAGCCCGGTGCTGGTTCAGGTCCTGGCCCCGGCCCCGGTCCCGGTCCTGGCCCGCCGGCGGCCGAGGCGGAGCGCGGGGGCCCTCGCGGCGGCGGGGCGGACGGGGAGGCCGAGGCGGAGGAGTTCGGGTGCCCGGCGCACTGCTCCGACCTGGCCTGGCGGCAGAACGAGCAGCGCCGCCACGGCCTGTACTGCGACATCACGCTGGCTTTCGGCGGCGCGGGGGCGGGGCGGCAGGCGCCAGGGCCGCGCGC
>VYXC01005572.1:138756-169232 GCA_013397175.1 Platysteira castanea | reverse complement strand
TTCGCAGAGTCGCGTTCGGGCCGCGTGGAGCTGCAGAAGTGGAGCTCGGAGGGCGGCCCCGACCCCGACACGGTGGAGGCCGTTATCGGTTTCATGTACACCGGCACCATCCGCGTGAGCCCCGGTAACGTCCATGAGGTGCTGGAGATGGCGGACAGGTAAGTGCTGGCGGGGCGGAGGCTGGCGGGGTCCGGGCCACCGCATCAGAGGTTCGCAGACTGATTTGGGTTGGAAGGGACCTTAAAAGTTCATCCAGTTCCACCCCCTGCCATGGGCAGGGACACCTTCCACTAGACCAGGTTGCTCCAAGCCCCGTCCTCCCTGGCCTTGAACATTTCCAGGGATGTATAACTCCCTTGTTTGTCCTGCAGGTTTCTGCTGACCCGGTTAAAGGACTTCTGTGGAGAGTTTCTGAAGAAGAAACTGAACCTCTCTAACTGTGTGGCGGTTCACAGCTTGGCCCACATGTATTCCCTGAATCAGCTGGCCCTCAAAGCACAGGATATGATCAGGAGAAACTTCCACAAAGTGATCCAAGATGAGGAGTTTTACACTTTGCCATTTCACCTTGTCCGGGACTGGCTCTCAGACTCTGAGATCACGGTAGACTCTGAAGAAATCCTCTTTGAGACTATTTTGAAGTGGGTTCAGAAAAATCCTGAGGAGAGGGAGAGGTACTTCGAAGATCTCTTTAAGCTGCTAAGACTGTCTCAGATGAAACCCACATACCTGACTCGCCACGTCAAATCCGAGCGGCTGGTGTCAAGCAACGAGACCTGTGTGAAGCTGGTGTCCGAGGCCGTGGAGAGCCATGCCCTGCGCTCTGAGATCCTGCAGTCTGGGAACCTGCAGCACTCCGCCTGTCCCGCCGCGCTGCTGCCGCGCTTCGGCCAGAACATGGACGTCATCATGGTGATCGGCGGCGTGTCCGAGGGCGGCGACTACCTGAGCGAGTGCGTGGGCTACTTCATCGACGAGGACAGGTGGGTCAACCTGCCTCACATCCACAACCACCTGGACGGGCACGCCGTGGCCGTGACAGAGTCCTACGTGTACGTGGCTGGCTCCATGGAACCGGGCTTTGCCAAGACTGTGGAAAGGTACAATCCGAACAGAAATATCTGGGAGCAGGTCTCGAATCTAATCACCAGGAAGCATTCCTTTGGCCTTACTGAAGTGAAAGGCAACTTGTACAGTATTGGTGGACACGGCAATTTCAGTCCAGGCTTTAAAGATGTGGCCATTTATAATCCTGAGCAGGACAAATGGCTGAACCTGGAGTCGGCACCAAAGATCCTGCGGGATGTCAAAGCTGTGTCCGTGGAGGACCGGTTTGTGTACGTGGCCGCCCGCACCCCGGTTGACAGCGACAGCGAAGATGGGCTGAGGGCCGTTATTATCAGATACGATGCTGAAACCAGGCAGTGGCAGGATGTGGAGTCCCTGCCCCTCATCGACAACTACTGCTCCTTCCAGATGTCTGTTGCCAACACCAACTTCTACCACACGGCATCGTGCTGCCCCAAGAGTTACCCCATAGACAACGAGGAGGCCAAGGGAAAGATCTCCAGCAGGGCTTCGGATGAAATCCTGGAATCCTTGCCCCCCGAGGTGCTGAGCATTGAAGGAGCAGCTATTTGTTACTACAAAGATGACGTGTTTATCATCGGGGGGTGGAAGAACAGCGATGACATTGACAAGCAGTACAGGAAGGAGGCCTATCGCTACTGCGCCGAGCGGAAGCGCTGGATGCTCCTGCCCCCAATGCCACAGCCCCGCTGCAGAGCCACTGCCTGCCATGTGAGAATCCCCTTCAGGTGCCTGCAGGGAACACAGAGGTACCCCATGCCACAAAATCTCATGTGGCAAAAAGATAGAATAAGGCAAATGCAGGAAAGGCAGATGCAGGAGATACAGCGATACTCGCTGAGCTTACGGAGGATGGCACGCTCCCAGATCGAGTGCTAGTGTCTGGAATGTCACTCCTGATGAGCCTAGAAAATAAACCCGTTTGTTAGGCTTGATGTGTCTTTATAAGACGTGAGGGTGTGGATTGGATTTGATGCATAAAACCAGCATCTGTTGTGTCCTGAAAATTCAGAAGCTCAGCAGTTGAGGGTGGGTGGGAATTGAGACACTCCGTGAATCCAACAGTATTCCTTAATGATGCCCAGGGAAAAGCTGTAGCCTGTATCGGGCTGTGAAATGTCTCCGGGAGCATTAAGCCTGTCACTTCTCTCCTCAGATCTTTGGTTCCAAGGGTTTCTGTAGAGTTAGTCTCTAACAGTTCTACTTGGAAGATCAAAGATCTCTCTCTTAATAATTTAGTGGTTACATTTGTGTGTGCTTGAAAGCACCTGTTTCATTTGCACTTATCTCTTGACATTCCTTTGATTCTCTCCTCAGTGACTAAACTTCACGGGATTGGTGTTGGTGTACTTGGCTTTCCCAAGCTGGAGGCAAGTGCAATAGTTCTGTATGAAACAAAAGCACAATCTTTCTTTATGAAATTACTTCAGGATGTTTCTATGTGTATTAAATATTTTGTACCTATGTGTTGTAGAGAGGCTGCAGAGTTTGTTTATAAATGGATAATTGGTTGGACATATGACACTTGCTAAAAGAGAGCTTGAGGCAGTGGATTTTTTTCAGATGTATTTGCAGGTTTGAGTCTGTCTCTGACTCAAACTTAAGAACTTGGGTCAACAGCCTGAGCGAAGGAGCAACAACCAGGAATGAGCCACCCACCCACACTGCTTGTTCAGTTCTGTCAGAGTGGACCAGTGAGGGTGGGATTATTTCACAGGAATATAGTGAGACCAGAGCTACTCGTAGGCCTTTTCTCAAATGTTGCACACATTTCAATTCCAGTGAAAAGTGATGGAAGAGCCCCTTCTGTTCCCAGCCTGTCTCTGACAATCAGAAGCCTTTGCCCTCCATGTGCTGTCCCAAGGGCTCCCAGCAGCTCTGTACCAGGCTGGCACGAGTGTTCCTGCAGGGGGGAGAGCTGGGCTTTCAGAGTCTCCAGGTATCTGAATTTCCCCACTTGCTGTGTGGGTGAGATTTAAGTTCATTTAAACACCTTTTGGCATTCTGAGGTGGTTGTACATGCAAGTGCCCTGGTTGGCTCTGGATTGCTTCCCACTGCACTCCCAGGGAGCAGAATGTGGAATATTCCCTTTGGAGTATCCTTGCCTCTCAATTACCTGTCCCACTGAGCATTTCTTCTCCCCGGGCCAAGAAGCTCCAGAACCCTTTCATTTACCAACGGTTTCAGTGCATACTTCCTACCTCCTTTTCTCCCCATCCTTCCCTTCATTTGAATGTTCCAGGTTTTCCCATGCAGTCTTACTCAGGATCTATGGGAAGGGATTGGGAGGAGTAACCTGGGTATTACAAAATTTGTGTAGACAAACCTTTCTGGAAAATCTGTTACTGTTCTTGGTTCACTGATGATCTGCTGGTGGTTTTGATATGGGTGACTTCTTTGCAAAGAACTTCTAACTAGTTTGGAGTTTGTTTTGGTTCTAATTGTTTTGCTTTCTGAGGTGCTCCTTCTCCTTTTCCAGTTCAACAGGCAGCCCAGATCATATCTGAAACTCGGGGTAAGTCTTTCCACCACTCAGTGTGTAAAGGTTTCTCTGATGTGTACGTCCCTTAATGCTCCACTGTGTGGTTCATGGGCCACTTTGATATCAAAAACTTGTCTGTTTGTGAGAGAATCTCCAGCCTTAGTTAAAAAAAACTACCAAACTTGGAATTCTGAACAGTTTGTCTCAGTTTACTCTTCTGTGGTAAACATGTTGTATTTTCTTTGCCTGTTGGGGCAGGTGAAATTTATGCTGCTGGCTTCATGCAAGAGGAAGTAGGTGAGTTTAAGGTGATGTTTGCAGGTCCAAACAGCTGCTGCAGGCCGGTAGGCTGGGGGTTGATCCATGGAGTCTGGCTCACGGACTCTTGCAGATCTGGCTGGAGTAGGTGCAGAGTTGCTGCTCCTGCAGCAGTTTGTGATAAAGTGTGCAAATGCCTCTAGTGCTGAATCCATCAATGTAACAGCAATTTGTGGGAGCTGATTTTAGGATACT
The DNA here is from genome assembly GCA_013397175.1 of Platysteira castanea. NCBI lineage: Eukaryota > Metazoa > Chordata > Aves > Passeriformes > Platysteira > Platysteira castanea. The sequence goes on along the minus strand of VYXC01005572.1, from coordinate 165,147 downwards.
TTCCCAGAGTTTGCACCAAAGCAACAGAGAGAAGTTCATGTCCTCCTCCTTGCTGAACTGGCTGGAGGGATTTAACAGGCAGTTGGAGAGTGGTAAGTGACATCACCACAGCTCTCCCCAAGCCCCCTTGTAGTCGATTGTCAAATAGGGACAATTTGTAGGGAGAAACACCAGGATGGTTCTTTCAGTTGGAATAGGAGCTGAATATTTAATGCATGGCACCGTTCAACAAAGAGGTGAGAACAAACCTTGCAGGTTGCTTTTTCTAAGCAAAATCGACCTTGCACTTCCCAGGAGGACTTTGGGCTGACGGACGAGCTGTGGCGTTCGCTAAAAGCACTCCACTGAGAGACAGTGTCAGCCCAGCCCCATGCCTGGACAGGTAACCCGTGTGTGCCAGCTGCATGCCGTGTGTGCCGTGCTGTCCCTCTGTGTGCTCCAGGGCAGGGGGGCCTGGCAGCAGCACAGGCTGCTCTTAATGTTTGCTCTGCCTGTTCTGAGATAGTTTTAAGCAGTTGGGGTTTTTTAGCTTTGAATTCCAGTGGACTGGTGGCACTGATGTGGTTTGTGACTGATAGGTCAAACGATCCATAGATGACATGAGGTGTTGGGAGAATTGCATTCATGGCTCTGGCTGCAGTTTAGTCCACGAGCCTGTGAATCCCTGACAATTCCTTGTGGCCCTTGACCACCATAGCTTGCTGGGTGTTATCAAAGGATCCCATAAACAAAAGCCTGGGAATTCTTCCTGTGTGTTTCTAGTGGCTGGTCAGCTGTCAGCAGGATCCCAGTGTGTGTTCAGTAGGGGTGAGAAGGCTGGCTGCTGGCCTCATGAAGGGAAAAGGACACTGCGGGGAGTTTTCCTCCTCCGTAGGACAATCACACCTCTACACCTGTCCTGATACCTGCCACAAAACACTCGCATCATGTCCTGACTTTCTGCTCAAAGTACCAGTGGCACCTGGCAGGTGCTGGCAGTCACTGTAGTAACTCCCAGGGGCCATTTGTGTACATAATATTTTATAACTACCTGGATAATCCATTAGTAGCCAGGGGTTGTGTGTGTTTTTAATAAAAACAAGACTCCCTTGCACATAGTGGGAGACCACTCCAGAGTTGAAGCAAACAGTCTGATGTTACATGGTGCTGTGAACGACTGTGCCCAGCATTCTGCTCTACTATTGCAATGGCATTTTTCTCTATTACAGTAAATATTAAAATCCAAACTCTTGGCTCATCTTGTGTGTTGTAGAATACCCTGATGGCTGACAACAAACCCAGTCCCGACGAATTACAACTTTTAATGTTGTTCTTAACACAGCCTTGTAACAGGATGTTGTAACATCCAGTGGGCTTTGAAAAGCGAGTGTAAAGGAAGTGGTTTGTGGCTTGGATTTATTTTCAGCTCTGTCCACCTTAGGCTGGGGTACAAGCCATCTCCTGTTTGACAGTCCTGGGTGGAATCTGATAAAACAGGTGCTCTTGAGGATCTAACCCTGTTACTAATATGAATGTAGAGTGTGGAACTAACAAGCTGTTTGATGACCACTAGTAGTCATATTCTCCTCGTGAGTCCATGTCACTGTGGGTTGCAGCAGCTCTGCTCTCCTGGCATATTAACAGAGGGACAGCAGTTTGCCAGGGAGCAGCACTCCTGTCCTTATCTGTGAGGTAAAGTAGTGTGTGTCATAAGCCCTTTGAAACAGATCCTGCTGTCCTGTTCTTGACCTTAAATACACTGTACTAAAGTTTATTGTAAGAGGTGAATTAATGAAAATAAACCTTTTATTTCTCTAGCATTCTGTTGTGCTTTTGATTTTTTAAGTTGATGTATGGGGTGTGGCTGATACTCGGGTTCAGTGGTGCTGTCTAGTGCAAGTTTTAAATCCTAATGATCCTTTTGGCCCATTACAGTTGTTTCTATTTTAGAACAAGAGAACATACTCCCTTGCTGCCATGGGGACTTTATTACCTAAAGAGAACTATTTACACAGGCATCCAGTGATGGGATGCTCAGAAGACTTTATTAGATACGCAGAACTATTTACACAAGCATCCAGTGATGGCTGATCACAACACTCCTACCTAAGGGGAACTATTTACAACGGCGAGCTCTGAGATGAACTGGTGAACAAGATGTCCATGGAGGAGCTGTGCTGGTAGTAGTGTTGCCTGGCAATGTATTCCATGACATTGGAGAGCCCTGGCACCACACAGCAGCTGACAGCACTGCGGGTGATGCCCATGCTGTGGGCGTCGTACCACTCGTTGGTGTCCTCCTCGTAGCACTCGGTGGCAACGGTGGTGCTGAACCCATTAAATCCCCCAACCACAAACAACAGGCCGTCCATCACCTCAATGCCAAAGTTGCTGCGTGGATTGAGCATGGAGGGCACGGCGTGCCAGGCGTTGGCGACAGGGTTGTAGGCTTCCACGCTCTGCAGCCGGCTGTTCCCATCAAACCCTCCAACCTGTGAATGCCAAAGGGACAGAGCTGAAAGGGGCCTTTCCTCAGCCAGATCCTGTCATGCACCCGTGAGATGGGAACTGCTCCTGCCTCCCTGGCTTCAGTCTGAGCACTGTGGAGAGCACGAGATCTCCGAACATGGTTCCTGCTTATTGCAGCCTGATCCCTGTTCTCTGAGGAGCTTTCCAAAGCACTTTATGCAACTGTCAATTTTGACAGCTCTCCAGAGGTTGGATGCAGTCCATGGGGAAGATAAACAATGGATGAACAGGCCCGAGCCCCTGCTCTGTGCTGCTGCTGCTGTTGGCAGTGGCAGAAATTATGTTCTTTGCTGCAGCTGCTTAAACATTGCCAAACACCATTTTCATACCCAAAAGCGTGTGAGGAAGTGCATCAAGTGTTCTGGCTCTTGGCTTCCCTAAACCTCATCTAAACACACGGCCACCCTGGAGGTGTGGGAACTGCAGCCACCCAAAGGACTGCAGTGCTGGCTGGTGTTGGCCCTTACCGCGTACACCTGGTTCCCGTACGCCATCACCCCAACTCCGCTTCTCCTGCTGCTCATTGGGGCGATCAGGGACCACTGGTTTGTGGTGGGGTTGAACACTTCAGCTGAGCTGAGGCACTGATCGCCATCAAACCCACCACAGATGTACACCTGGGGACAGGAGAGGTGGAAAAGTGTGAGTGAGCTGGTTAGACCCTTGGTGAGGAAATATGTTGAGGAGAAAATGAATGGTGTAGCAGGATTTTTGGGTGGTTTTGTTTCAGAATGGGAATGATCTCGTCATCCTGGGTTCGAAGCAGCAGCAGTGCAAAGAGTTGATGCCAGCAAGATTTAGACTCTTGATTTTCCAAGCTGCATGAAGCAGACAGGCCTGGTATTATTGCACCTGTGGCCAGGAAAGGGCTGTTAGGCCCCAGGTGGGCAGCAGCTCTGGAAGAGTTTTTGTACTCCTGGTCACATCTCTGCCACACCAGGCAGGCTGCTTTATATCTGCAGCTCCAGGACTTAATGAACTCTTTTGAATTTAAGTGTTAAAAATTTAGTGAAGGTTTATGTGAACTTCCTTCATGCTGCTACCCCAACTGCTCTTAGCTGGGGTTAGTTTACCTTTCCATTCAGCGTGGTTGCACTGGCATCGCTCCTCTGCTCGTGCATGGGGGTGATCAGGGTCCACTGGTTGGTGTCTGGGTCATACCGCTCTGCTGTGTTGAGCCGCATGTACCCATCAAACCCTCCCATGGCATAGATGAAGTTGTCCACAACGGTGACGCTGACGTAGCAGCGCCGTGAGTGCATGGGTGCTACCTGCTGCCACGTCTTCTGGAGTGGATCGAACCGTTTGACGATGTTGAAATAATCTGTGCCATCAAATCCACCGATAACATAGACGTGGCCTTTCAAATAAGCCGAGCCGTGATAGGCAACGGGGCTCTCTTGCTCCCAGGGGATGTTCAGCCACTTGTCAGTGCGGCCGTCGTAGGTCTCGATGGCGCTGGTCGCGCCGCCCCCGCTCCAGCCGCCGATGGCAAAGAGGATGGCGTAGGGCAGGCGTGGCCGGCTGAGTGGGTTGGCGTTGACCAAGGAACTCTGGCCGTAGGAGTTCAGGTCGTAGATTTCGGACAAGGCACTGATGATGAGATCTTTGCAGTCGGGATTGTCCTTCACGTACTCGTGAGCTTTGACGTTGTTCATGAAGTAGTCGGATTGTAGGAGTGCCAGTCGAACCTGAAACATGCAAAGAGGGGGTTGGAGTAGTAATACTGATGGTTTCCCCCTCGGAAGTGTTTGAGGACAGCTCCAAAGGTGTGCTGCACCCACCTTGCTGAGCAAGTAGGCGATGTGCTGCCTCCTGTTCTGCGGGTCATGCGCAATCCACCTCAGCACAGCCTCAAACACGGCTTCTTCTCGCCGCACGTTAAGCTCATCCTTCTCAATGATGTGTGCCAGCTCCTCGGCAGAGAGGTCTAGGAACTCCTCGGACACTTGGGACACCTCCTCGAAGTGATGCAGGATGTACACGCAGGCAGCTGCGCGCAGGTCGGGGCAGTGGTAATAGTCAGTGAGTCTGCAAATGCCAATGCAATTCTCAAAGCACAGCCTGGAACTGAGGAACTCACAGCACAGGCTGACGATGCCCATGACATTGAACTGGTCTGCTGCGGCAAGCAAACTCTCAACGTTGTCCTCCGTGATCGGTACTGTCCCGGTGTAGGCGTAATGGATGATGAGACCCATCATTTCAGGTGAAATGCCAGGAATTTGATAGACCATCTTGTCTGCGCTGTCCCAGTTGGTAAACAGAGTCCTGAAAACACGGTGTTGCTGTGTTAAACCCTGCCCCTGGATCCCCTGTGCTCCCCCTGCCTCCAGGGCACCAGTTTTGGCTCTGGTAGGAGCCATTCTGGGAGGCTCCATGGTTTATTGATTAATGTTTTACTTGCTGATTGTTTGAAAAAGGAGACACAGCCTCTGGAGCTGGAGACAGCAAGGCAGGGGGTTTCACCTGAGAGGAGCAGAGGGGCAGAATCCCCCCATCGCCTGCTGCTCACACTGTGGGGATGAGCCCAGGACAATGGGGGGTTTCTGGGTGCCAGTGCACACAGCTGGAGTGTGTTCAGTCTCTCACCCAGCAGCACCCCAAGTCCTTCTCCCCAGGGCTGCTCTCAAGCCGCTCATCCCCCAGCCTGGATTGATACCAAGGTGGGGTTGCCTCAACCCAGGTGNTGTTCTGCGGGTCATGCGCAATCCACCTCAGCACAGCCTCAAACACGGCTTCTTCTCGCCGCACGTTAAGCTCATCCTTCTCAATGATGTGTGCCAGCTCCTCGGCAGAGAGGTCTAGGAACTCCTCGGACACTTGGGACACCTCCTCGAAGTGATGCAGGATGTACACGCAGGCAGCTGCGCGCAGGTCGGGGCAGTGGTAATAGTCAGTGAGTCTGCAAATGCCAATGCAATTCTCAAAGCACAGCCTGGAACTGAGGAACTCACAGCACAGGCTGACGATGCCCATGACATTGAACTGGTCTGCTGCGGCAAGCAAACTCTCAACGTTGTCCTCCGTGATCGGTACTGTCCCGGTGTAGGCGTAATGGATGATGAGACCCATCATTTCAGGTGAAATGCCAGGAATTTGATAGACCATCTTGTCTGCGCTGTCCCAGTTGGTAAACAGAGTCCTGAAAACACGGTGTTGCTGTGTTAAACCCTGCCCCTGGATCCCCTGTGCTCCCCCTGCCTCCAGGGCACCAGTTTTGGCTCTGGTAGGAGCCATTCTGGGAGGCTCCATGGTTTATTGATTAATGTTTTACTTGCTGATTGTTTGAAAAAGGAGACACAGCCTCTGGAGCTGGAGACAGCAAGGCAGGGGGTTTCACCTGAGAGGAGCAGAGGGGCAGAATCCCCCCATCGCCTGCTGCTCACACTGTGGGGATGAGCCCAGGACAATGGGGGGTTTCTGGGTGCCAGTGCACACAGCTGGAGTGTGTTCAGTCTCTCACCCAGCAGCACCCCAAGTCCTTCTCCCCAGGGCTGCTCTCAAGCCGCTCATCCCCCAGCCTGGATTGATACCAAGGTGGGGTTGCCTCAACCCAGGTGCAGCACCAACACTTGGTCTTGAACCCCAGAGAATCACATGGTGTGGGGAAGGCAAAGCTGCCCTGTGGCAGCTGGGCCAGGCTGTCCAGGCTCCAGCCCTGCCCTGTGTCTGGGGCTCCTCCAACACCACTGGCAGAGCCACTGATACATGCTGGGCTGTGGATTAATCCTGGTGTTCAGGGCAGTCTGAGGACTATGGGAAATCTCTTGAGGAGAGGTTCCGTGCAGGTGGAAGTCCTGGAGATGTGCTGAGGCAGGGTGACCTCAGTCAGGGAATACTGTTTGTCCCCATTCCCTTGTGTTTCAAGTACTGACCTGAAGTAGATACTGCAGCAAGAGAGGATGAGCTTGTGAGCCTTGAATTCCACCCCATCCACACTGATGATCACATCACAGAATCTCCCTTCCAGGCGGAGCTCATTGGAGATGCTACAACTCCTATCGCTCATCTTCCTCTCCATGTTGGAGGATGAATATTTGGTGGGTGCCAAGCTATCCCCGTTGGAGCCAGAGGCAGTGGACCTTGCTGAGGTGTGTGGAGCACTCTGGTGTTGTCCCCAAACATCCAGCACTGAGCCCCCTTGCTGGTTCTGGATTGTGCCCCATAATGACATCACAGATGCAGGGGTGACCCAGGCCCAGCATTCTGTCGTTGCCCCAGCCTTTGCTTCCCTAAAACCCGGGTTATGCTGGGTCCCAGACCTGCACCGTGTTGATGGGTGCTTGGAGCAAAACCAGCTGTGCAATCGATCCCCCAGCAACTCTTCAGTAATAACTCTACAGTAAAATTTTCATATAACAGCACCCAAATCTGGGCACGAACCACTGCTGAAGGGTCTTGTGCCACCTCGCCCAGGAGGAAGCTGAGGTACAGTTCAGCTCATGACAGCGCTGTCACACACACTGTCCCTGCTGCTTTGTCACTGAAGCTGTGCCAGGGGAGGTTTAGATTGTATATTGGGAATTTTGGAAACTTTTATTCCAAAGGGGCTGCCGAGGACAGTAATGGTGGATCCTCAACCCTGGAGGGGTTTAAAAGTCTTGTGGATGTGGCGCTTAGGGACATCGGTTAGCGGTGGCCTTGGCAGTGCTGGGGGACGGTTCTTTGAGGGCTTCTCCCCCCGTCAGTGTTCCGTGACTCAGCGTTCTCTGTGCTCCCGGGGCTGCGGAGTGGTTCCGTGCCGGGAGCCCTGCGGGCACGAACGGCCCCGCCNCGCGGCCGCGTTCCGGTCCCGCCCCGCGCCCGCTCCTCCCCGCGGCTGCGCGAACCGGCACCGGCGGAGCGCAGCGGGAGAGATGGTGAGCGGGGCTGCGGGCCCGGAGCCCGGGGCTGCGCGGGGGAGCGCGGCCAGAACGGAGGGACAGCGCGGGCTGGAGGGGTCTCGGTCCCCCCGGAGCTGGGGGAGCCCCGGGGCGGCACCGAGCGGGGTCTCTGCCTGCAGGTGCCCGAGCTAGAGAAAGCTACGGTCCGGATCCGGCAGCCCGAGCGTGTGCGGGAGATCATCCAGTCCCTCCGGGAGCAGGGAGTGACCAAGCTGCAGGTACCGGCCCCGCGGGGCAGGCGGTGCATCGCCCGTGTTGGGTCCGTTTCTCTGCTGCGCCTTCCTCGTCCCCCGGCCCCGGCCCGGCTGCTCCGAGCCCCGCGAGGAAGCACCTGCGGCGAGGGGTGCAGCTGGAGAGGGAGAAGCCCCAGAGGAGAGGGAGGACGGGGCTGGTGGCTCCCCCCGGACGGACCTTTTGGCTCCCAGTTATGAAGCTGTAACTGTGCGGCCGTCCCTAGACCCTTGCTCCGCCCAGGCAGGATGGAGCCACTCGGTGCTGATAAGAGCTCCGGAGTGGGAGAGTGAGGACATCATGTGCCTGGCGGCTGGTAGGAGCAGCCACGCGGTCGCTGCCAGTCTGTGCCCACGGGAGACCAGTGGTGCTGGGTGCACATTCTCGCAGGTGGCAGCACCTTGGCAGCACCTTGGGCTCACTCTGGCCAGGACAGAATGCACTGGGTCACGCATGGATTTGATTTTCCCCCCTCTTCCAGGTAATTTCTGACTTTGACATGACGCTGAGCAGGTTTGGGTGCAATGGCAGGCGCTGCCCCACATCGCACAGTGAGTGGAAGCCGTTGTTTTTACTGTCGCTAGTTCTGTTTGGTTTCTGTGTTTGTATTTGACGTGGTTCCTGTCATCCTCTGTGCCCTCCTCTGCCAAGCCTGGCTGCTCCGTCCTGTCCTCCACACAGCTCTGGGCTTCACTGCCTGGCACCAGCTGCCCACTGCAGGAGCCAGGAGCCAGCTGGCTGCCTTCATCCCACTGCCCACGGGCGCTGAGGCCACTGTCCTGGCCAGGCCAGGCTCTGTGATCGGTGCCTGCTGTGGGCTCACAGTGGGAGCCACTGCGATGGGACCCCACAACAAGCCTGTGCTCAGGTCATGGTGTCACCATGGCCCGTACTGGGAAGAGCCGGCACTGCAGGAGTTGCTGTGAGAAAGTTTTTTTATATTTCTGTGCTACATCATTGGTGTTTTGTTTTCTTTGCAGATATTCTTGATACCAGCCGTGTTATCAGTGAGGATGGCAAGAAGAAGGTGGGTGCTGTGTGTAAGGCACCACGTCTTGGCTCGGTGACTGTTGTACCTGTCACCCGTCATCGGGAGGTCGCACTGGCTGGTGTGGCAGCTCTCCCAGCTGTGCTGGCTGCCAGGATGGAGTGGGGAAGTGTCCAGGCTGCATTTCAGCCATCAGTGACAGAAGAGAAGTTGAACCGGAAACTCAAATTTGCATGTGCAGCTCTGGGTGTTTCAGTTCAATAAGAGGAGGAAGGGGAGCGGTGTCTGTACCTGCAGCATTTGGAGCAAGGGTTCCAGGTGTGCTCAGAGGGAAGCTGCTTGGTGACAAGGTTTTGGTTGTGTTTAGGAAGAGTGATGCTTTGGAGGATTTCAGAAACGCTAGTTTTGTTTATAGTCTCTTTAGACCTGATGTTCACTTTGTTCTTTTTCCCTCTGTGTGACACTCCAGCTGAAGGATCTCCTCCACTATTACTATCCCATTGAAATAGATCCCAACCGGACCCTGGAAGAGAAACGTCCCCTCATGGTGGAGTGGTGAGTGCTGCTTGTGATGATCTTGACCTTGTCCTGACAACCTCTTGTCCCTGAGGACTACAGGACATGAGGCTTGAATCATCCCTAGGCTTGGCAGCAATCCTGCAAGGTTTAGTTTTTGTTTCTGACTGCTCAGGGCCTCTGCCTGGGAGCTCTGTCACTGCTGCCTTTCCCCAGGTGGACCAAGGCCCACGAGCTGCTGGTGCAGCAGAAGATCCACAAAGGTGACATAGCCCAGATCGTCAGAGAGTCAGAAGCGATGCTCAGGTACGGGCACGGGGATGTGGTGGGGAGGTTTGGGCACAGGGATGTGATGCTGAGGTACAGGCCTGGGGATGTGATACTGAGGGACAGCTTGGCTGCCCACAGCCCTGCTCTCCTGCCCGTGCAGCCAGGTCTCTGTGCTGTCACCACGCCGCAGCGTGACCGGTGCCAGCCTCTCTCACTCCCTCCCTGGGGCTGAGTTCTAACAAAGTCAGAACGTGAGCCACAGCCTGAGCTCGCTCCTTGGCTGGAGGCTGCTCCCTTCCTGCTCTGAAACCACTGCTCCCTCTCTCGGGCCTTGGCAATCAGCAGCTGAGGGGCTGGTGCTGGGCACAGCTCCCTGTTTGTAGGGCAGGGTGCAGGGGCAGCACGCAGCTCCTGCTTCCAGCACAGATGTGTTCTTTGCACTGCAGCTGCCAAGCCTTACGCAGGCCCTTGGCTCAGCAGCAGATTTCACCCACATTTTTCACACAAAAATGTTGTGTTAGAATTTGCTGCTAAAGCTGACCTGACCTGGCAGTTGTGGCCCTAAGGCTGGCTCGGGGAGCTGGGCTCTGCCAGGGTGCTGCCAGGCTCAGGGAGGAGATGGCTTTTCATGAGCCCAAGTTCTGCTTCTGCACGGAGTTGTGTCCTGGCAGACTGAGGCTGTCGCAGGTTGTTCTGATCATCCTCCCAACCAGTCCGGCCTGTTGCACATCTCCCACGTGGTTCCTGGCAGTGCCCACTCGCGTGGGTGTGTGCGGGCAGGCTGTGCCTTGTGCCCCTGCTCAGCAGCTGATGTGCTCAGGAGATGCCAGGCACAAGGCTGGAGTGCTCCATGTTCCCATGAGCGCCCACCCAGCTGCTGCGCCCAGAACTCTGGGGTTCTGCACAGGCAGGGCCATGGGAATGCTGGTGCCACAGAGAGCTCGTGCTGTTTGCAGAGTTTACGTGTGTGTGTCTGTTTGGGAAGCGCTGGGCAGGAGCAGGAGCTGGGCTGAGCACGCTGCCAGCCCAGGGCACCGGGCACTGCGCCGGGGGCTGGTAACACAGCCCCGTGCAATGGGCACTCCTGCTCTAGGGATGGCTTCAAGGAGTTCTTTGATCAGCTGCATAAGAACAACATCCCCCTGTTCATCTTCTCTGCTGGCGTCGGTGATATCCTGGAAGAGATCATCCGTCAGGCCAACGTCTTCTACTCCAATGTCAACGTGGTGTCCAACTACATGGACTTCAATGATGATGTGAGTTCTTGCACTGCGTCTGTGGGGAGAGGTGTGGGGCTGGGACCTGGGGCTGGGACCTAGGGCTGGGCCACGATTAACAGGGGCACCGTCGGGTTAAGAGCTGTCTGCCTGTCTGTCCCACGTGCTCAGGGAGTCCTCACGCACTTCAAGGGGCCCCTCATCCACACCTACAACAAGAACAACACCGTGCTGCAGGGCACGGGGTACTTCCAGCAGCTGAGCACAAGGACGAGCATCATCCTGCTGGGGGACTCCATGGGTGACCTGACGATGGCAGATGGCGTTCCCAGCGTGGAGAACATCCTCAAGATTGGCTTTCTCAATGACAAGGTGGGTGTGAGGAGCAGTTTGGTGCTTCCCTAGCAGCCTTCCCCAGGTGCCAGGGCTGGGGCCAGCAGGGAGGGGCGGGGAATGCCCCAGTGATTTGGGGATGTGAGAGATTCCTACAAGCTCCCGTGGGGTGTGCGGAGGGACCTGGGAGTGTCTGCTGAGCTCCTGCTGTGCGTGGGGAACGGTCAGGGTAGTTATTGACCCCCTTTTGGGTAGTGAAGGCTGCGGGTGCAATGTCTGCACCGTCAGCTGCTGCTTGTTCATGGTCCTGGCAGGTGGAAGAGCGGAGGGGGAAGTACCTGGATTCCTATGACATTGTGCTGGAGAGCGACGAGACGCTGGACGTGGTCAACGGGGTCCTGCGGTACATCCTCGCTGAGACATGAGCTGGGGAGACATCCCAGCTCCGGCCACACAGCAGGCACTGGGCAGGGAATGTCCTTCCCGTGACAGAGCTGGAGGGGACCTGCTGGTACTGGCTGGGCTCCATCCCGACCTCACGAATGCCCTTGGCCAGCCCTGGAGCAGGAGAGGTGAGATGGAGGAAGCTTCTCCATTCCCTTCACCTCAGCTCTGCCTGGCTCTGCAGTTTCCCACCCAGACTGACTCTATCCCACTTGGACTTCATCCCACTGGGAATTCACCCCTGCCACCTCCTGAGGCCACGACAAACCATTCCATGTTTCAGACGGAGATGTTCTGCACTTGCTTCAGCAGCTGAGGGTGGAATGGAGACAGTTTACTGTGGGCTGAGGACAGACCTGGTTTAGATGTGTCACTGTCTTCCGCTGTAAGAAAACAAGTCTCTCTCTCTTGTCCTGTTTTTTGTGGGCTTCAAAGCTCCCGGGCTGACCCTGGTGCCAGTGCAGCCGCTGGGCTGGTGTGGCCCTGCTGGACATCACATCACCACATTCCCCATGTAAACCAGCAGCTCTCTGGCCCTGTGTCTCACCTCACCCATCCCTCTTGCATCAGTACAGCTCTTACTGTGGAAAAAATGCTTTTCCAGCCATCCCTGAAGGCCCTGGAGCTCGGCTGCTGCTGCTGCCCAAAGCCAGAAGTAAGTTTGTCTGCCAGGGATCAGAGGAGGAGGGGTGGGGATGGGGGAAGAGAGGCCAGTGGCAGAGTTTTGGGTTTTAAGGAATGTTTTACCTGGCCGTGTTTGTGTACTAAATTTCTGGGCTGAGCCTGGGCTCTCAGAGCAGCAATAGGAAAAAGCCATTTTATTTCTGTATAATCTCTAGTTATTTGGGACTTTGGGAAGAGCAGATTCGTTCTCTGTGTTGGAATAAAAACATAATTGGCTAAAGCTGGGTCACGGGTGGTTTGTACCCAGCACCGAGGGGCTGGTGCTGGCAGCTGCCTCTGCTCCCCAGCTCCCCATCCCACCAGAGCCCCCCAGCCCCCACTGGGTGCTGGAGCTGAAGCCCTGTTGGCTTTGGTGGAGGATCCCAGGGGGGAATTCCAGTTTCTCCTGCCAGACCCAGGGGATGCTGGAGCCTGGAATCCCCCTGGGCACTGGTAAAGCTGGTCCCCGCGCCGCTACCCCACCTGTGGCAATGTTTCGTGGCAAAGTAACCAGACACAGTCAAACTCCTTGGAAACCTGGAGGAATTATTTATTTGGTGCAAGGCAGAGTCACCATTTGAGGGGTTCGCTCTGCACTGCTGTGCTCCTGTGTTTCTCCTGTCCCTGTGGAGGACAGGCTGTGCAGAGGCTTTGGGAGCTGTGCTGGTCCCAGCCGGGGAACCTGAGCACTCCAGGGCTGTGACCAACATTTAGGCATCAAAACTAAATTGGTCTGATTTGTCTCAGCCACTGGGGGCTGGGAGGTGGGGAAGGCGTTGCGGTGGATGATGATGGTCCCTGAGGGCTGGGGGATGAGGCTCTGTTTCCCTTCTCCCAGCTGATGAGGGGTTTGCCAGGTCCCATCCCTACAGTTTTGGGGGGCCCAGACTTTTGGAACAGCAGATGCCTGCAGAGTATCGGGGTTTCACCCTGGGAACCTGAGCCCCCTTCAGCCTCTTGTCCCGGGGAGGATTGCAGCAGGGGCAGAGCAGGGACCGGCACAAAAGGGTTCTTTTTCCTCTCTCTAAAAAATTCTAAGTGTGTATATAAAAAAAACCCAATCCCCAACCCTAAACTACAAAATGGTGTGGTGGAGGTGAGGGGGAGTCCCCCTACATCCTGCCTGCCCCCTGAGGCAGCACGGACAGGCGAGGGGGCTGGAGCTGCACCTGCAGTCGCTGGTGGGGGATGAAGTGGCTCAGGGAGGGGATATCTTCTTGTCTGGGTTTATTAGCTGGGGGCTGAGTTTTCCTGCTCAGGAGAACACATCAAAATACCCTCAGTTAATAAGAGGTGAAAATCAAAACCCACCCCCCTGCAGGACTGGGGAGGGGCAGGGGCAGATTCCCAGGGTGGGAGACTGGCCATGACAGGGCCAGGATGAGTCCTGTCTCCAGGAACAGCAGGGACTGCTCCTCAGAGCTCCTCATGAATCTTCTCCTGGTCCTCGTCCGACTTTAGCTTCAGCTCGTCAGGTGTGATCTTCCCATCCTGGTTGCGGTCCTGGTTCTGGAACATGTCAGCAATGACTTTCTCCGGGTCGGAGCTGGGCATGAGGCGGCCTTTCCCCTCTGCCACCTGGGTCTTGATGAAGGTGGAGAACTGGAGAGGGGAGAGGGAAGAGATGCTGCTTGGCTCTGCGCCACCAGCACCGGGCAGGGCAGGGCAGGGAGACCACGGCCCATGCCAAGGACAGGCAGGGACTGGAGCAGAGGCTGTCCTCGGGGACACTGCCCGCACCCAGCAGCACTGCTCTGGGCTGGGATGTTCTTCCTGCACAGCTCTGCAGGCTCCCAAACGCCCAGGGGCAGCAGTGCCCTTCAAGTGCTGCTCTCTGGGGTGGGGTCCCCTGTGCCCCCATTCCCTCCTGCACCCCACTCACCTCATCAGCAGGGATCCCCCCATCTTTGTTGAGGTCCATCTGCTCGTACAGGCTGGCCGGCGGCTCCCCGTGCCAGATGAAGAGGTAGCCCTCGGGAACCCCCTCCTCCATGGAGATCAGCTCCACCTCGAAGCGGAGCACGGCGCTGCCAGGCACCCCCCGGGCTGGAAACACAGCAAAGGCTCCAGCACCACGGGGAGCAAGGCAAAGCCCTGGCCCTGAGCCCCACAGCCCCGGCAGGGTGAGGGAGATTGAGCCCAACGGGGGCCCAGCACGGCTGAACCCCCCAGGTTGCACGGCACACGTCGGCTGCTGCTCCCCTACCTCCACTCTCCCCGTGGCCCAGGTGTGGGGGGACGATGAGCACCCGCCTCTCCCCTGCACACATGTCCAGCAGGCCACTGTTCAGCCCCTCGATCACCTTGTTGGCCCCCAGAGTAACCTCCTGGGGCTTCTCGTAGTCGTGGCTGCAGGCGGCACAGAGAAAACAGCGCAGGTGAGAAAAATCCCTCGGATCTAGCCCTGAAATCCCAACCCCTCCATCCCACCATGGCCCAGAATCCCACATCCTCCATCCTGGTATGCCATGAAGTTCCACACGCTCCATGCCACTGCTGTGTCCATCCCACTGTTCCTTGAATCCTCCTCCCTGCTGCCCCATCCCGCTGCCCCGTGGCCGATGCTCCAGTGCTGCCTGTTGCAGAGGAGATGGTCCCGGTGCTGCCCGGTGCGTGCCCACCCCCAGTGCCAGCCAGGATTTGGCCCCAGGAAGGACGGGAACGCTCGGGGCACGCACGAGGAGAAGAGCCGGGTGCCGTCCAGCAGGGAGCAGTTGTAGTGGTAGCGGACAAAGTCCCGGTGGCGGGTGGTGACATTGCAGCCCTCGGGCCGGAACACGGTCTCAATCTCCACCGGGTCCGCAGGGTTGTGGAAGTCGATGACGTGGACATCGAAGATGAGCACGGCTGAGCCGGGAATTTTATCTCCTGGAAGAGGAGGGTGAGGAGAGCTGCTGGAGCGCTGCAGGGCTCGTAAAGCCTTTCCCTGCTTCTTCCCACACGCCTTGATGTGCCCGTCCCTCAGGGCCCTCTGCACATTTACCTGCGCCGTTCTCCCCGTAAGCCAGGTGTGGGGGGATGACCACTCGCCGCTGCTCTCCCATGCAGACCCCCTGCAGGCCCTGATCCATGCCAGGGATGATGTAGCCCTTCCCAATGTAGGTGTTGTAGGTCTGATTGCGGGAGTAACTGCAGCAAGAGAACCCCCAGCACCATCAATCCCTGCCAGCTCCTACACCCCAACCCACACCCCTTCTCCCAGCCTCTCCTAGTCCCCCAGCAACCAAACCTTGCTCCTAGAGGTGCAACGAACAGATATTGTCCTTTTTAGCCTATATCATGCCCATTGTCCCCTCTCCAGCCTTTCCATGCAGCCGTGGAGCAGGAGAGGACATCTGGGGCTCGCCCCATGCAGCTGCTTCGCCCCACACCTGGAGTCAAAGAGTGTCCCATCCATGAGTGTCCCGTTGTAGTGGTAGCGGACAAAGTCCCCAGTCACAGCCCGGCGCTTGCAGGACTCCGGCACCTCCAGGTGCTCCAGGAAGACACCATCCTTGGGATTGTGGAAATCCACCAGCAGCACGCTGAACACCAGCGATGCCTGCGGTGGGATCACGGTCCCTGGGAGAGGACACAGGTCAGCCTGAAGGAGGGTCCTACTGCACCAGGGGGCTCTGGTCAGAGCTGGGAGGGAAGGGGCTGGCACGATGGGGTGGTGCCTGGCTCACCGTAGCCCTTCTCCCCATAGGCCAGGAACGGGGGGATGATGATGCTCCTCTTCTCCCCAGCACACATGCCCAGCAGCCCCTGGTCCATGCCCTTGATCAGCCACCCGCTGCCCACGTAGGTGTCGTAGGTGCTGCCCTTGCTGTAGCTGGGGTGGAGAAGGTGGGAATGGCTCTGAGGCCACACCAGCAGCCCCAGCCAGAGCTGTGCTGTGCCAGAGGCTGCTTTGGGGGGTCAGGGAGCTGCACCAGCCCTGCTGGGGAGCCAGGGTGGAGTACAGGGTGAGGCTGCTTTGACTGTGTGCCCAGGTCCCTGGGTCCCAGTCACCCCTGGTGGCCCAGCGTCAAGGCAGAGGGTGCATCCCAGCCCCACAGCCCCGTGTCCTGAGGCCAGGGTGCACCCCAGAGGCCCATACCTGGAGTCGAAGGGGGTCCCATCCAGCAGTGTGCCGTTGTAGTGGTACCGCACGAAGTCCGAGTTCTCCACCGTGCGGTTGCAGCGCTCAGGTTTGGACAGGGTGGTGATCTGCAGCTTGTCGTTCTTGTTCCAGATGTCCAGCATGACCACATCGAAGTACAGGGTGGCATCTGGGGGGATCAGCCCCGCTAAAGGGGCAGCAGCAAGGACAGAGCACCTTAAGTTGGACCAACACTGAACCCAGGCCAGCCACAGGCTCTGTCCCCTGAAGCCTCCCCTGAACCCGCTGCTGCTCAGGGCTACTGGAGACCCGTGCCAGCCTCTGGAAAAGCAGCACAGTCTGGCTGGGGGCAGGACCCCTCACTCCCAGGGAAGCCCCACTTCAGCACCACCTGCCCTGGCCACGGAGCCACCCTTGGCTGCATCTGCCGGGGGGCACTGGAGCCCTGCATGCCAGGGGGGCACTGGAGCCCCGTCCTTGCTAACGCCAGCCCTGGGGGGTTTGCTCCCTCAGCCCCCCGTGCCAGGGCCCCTTACCCACGCCGATGCTGCCGTAGCCCAGGTGGGGTGGCACGATGAGGTGACGCCGCTCGTTCACGCACATGCCCAGCAGCCCCCGGTCCATGCCCGTGATCAGCCGCCCGACGCCCACCACGCCGGCCACCGTGGCCCCTCGGTCATAGCTGGGGCAAAGGGACAGACCCATCAGAGGCGGGAAAAAGGATCAAGCTCCCAAAGCTGCCAGTGGGGCAGAGCGGGGGGACAGGGCTGCCCCCTCTCTGGGGTGCAGGTCTCCCATCACAGCCTGTGCTGCAGGCAGAGCCCATAGCTCACAAACACGGATCCTGGTGGGCTCAGTACCCTGCTGCTGGAGGGCAGCTGGCCCCTGGTGCACTGGTCAGGACTTCAGCCTGACCCTGCCGCCCCAGAAGCCATCAACACCCTCCCCAGATCTCACCCACTGAGCTGGGCTGGAGGCCGGCAGCTCCGGGGCTTCCTGCTGCTTCCAAATCATTTCATAAATGGCACACTGGAGCTTTATGCACTGAGGAGGAAAGACGACGTCCCAGCCTCATTTTTAAACTGCAAATTTGTTTTTATTTTTAAACCTTAAAATACTCCAAGAAACTACTGGGGCAGCAGATGTCCTCCTGGCAGAGAATTCTTTTAGCAGTGAGTGTCCCCAGGTTCACTCTGCAGTTATTTTCTCCCCCATTGATGCTCACAAGAAAGATAAGACACATCAAACTGTGAACCCCTTTGCTTTCCAGAGCTCCAAAAAACATCTGCCTGGGGAATTTTTATTGCTACATGGTGCTGGGGCTCCTCAGTTGTTTCTGTGCCCCCAGTTCTCCCCCCTGCTCATGGTGCTGCAAACCAGGGGCTGCCCCAAGTCCAACCCCGATTCCCAGCTAGCGTGAGCAGAGCAGGGACGATGCGGGGCCGAGGGACACTGAGCCCAGCAGAGAGAAGCCTCTGGGATAATGAAGGGTTTCGCTGCTGCCACGTCTCAAAGTGCTTTAAGCATTTTCGTGCCAGTGCAGCACATGCAGATACGTGTTCCTGAGTGCAGAGCGTCCCAATTAGGGCCAAATCCTGCCTGTGCCCGGGACAGGCTATCCCACAGCTCTGCGGAGATGAGGGGGTGCAGGCTCCCTGAAGGGCTGGGAGCTCCTGCGGGACCTGGTGGGGCAGCCCTGGCAGGGGCCACGGAAAGGGGCTGCAGCCTGGGTTGGGGGTTTGCTTCAGGCCAGGCTGGGTCCCCCAGGCTGACACGTGCACGGGGCTCCCTGGCTCCCTGTGTCACCCCAGCACCCACCAAAAGCCCTCCTTGGGTTCAGAGCCGGGGGGTCTGGGCGTTGTCTGGCGCAGGCAGCTGCCTGCTCTGGCCTGGCTGCCCCTGCCCCGGGGCTGGGGGACACATGCGGGGTCCCCGCAGCTGCCTGCCTGCCCCGGGATGCGGGCTGGGGGCTGGGGGAGGCATGCAGGGTCCCACCGCAGCTGCCCCCCGCATGCAGCCGGCACAGAGCCGCGGGCGATACCTGGAGTCAAACTTTTTGCCATCTTTAAAGGTCCCATTGTAGTGGTAGCGAATGAAATCCCCCATCTGCGCCTCCCGCAGGCAGATTTTGGGAATATAGTATCTGTCTATCACCACGTCTTCTAGGGGGCCGGGGTCGCCCAGCGCCGGGGCCCCCAAGATGCTCAGGAGGAGGAGGAGGAGGAGGAGGAGGCAGCGGCTGCCCGGGGCCATGGCCATGGCGCTGGGGCTGCGGCGGCGGAAGGGCCCGCAGCGGGGAAGGAGGAGGGCAGGGGCTTCAGGACGCCCCTTTCCTGCCCGGGACGCCCCTTGCCTTCGCTTTCCCTTCCCCTCCGCCCGCCCAGCCCGGCCCCCTTGGAATTTCTGTAGACGTGTCCGGGCCCCGCCGCGCTCCCCCCGCCGCGCCGAGAGCTGACACCGCGGCAGAGAACGATCCACGGCGGGAGGGGTTGTTGTGCTTTTTCCCTCTTTTGTTTTTCCTCTTACTTTTTTTCCTCCTTTTTAAAAAATTTCTCTTTTTCCCCCTCTCTTCCCTTTTCCTCTTTCTTCACTCTCCTGTTTTTTTCCTCTCATTATTTACTCTCTCTCTCTTTTTTTTTTTTTTCCTTGGGCAATTCCTCCTCCGAAGGAAAAGCTGACGGAGGCACTGGGGAGCGGCTGTGCCGCTGCAGGCCCGGCCCTGCCCCAGGTCCTAGAGCTGCTGTGCCACCTCCTCCTTCTGCTCTTCCTCTTTCTGCCGCTGCCAGGTCATTGCACTGGGCCCAAGATGCTGCTGCTCAGTCCCAGCAGTTCGGGAGAGTAAATAAAAGGAAATAAGTGTTTTAATAATGAGTCTGCTGCTGGCAGAACCTTTACTGAATGGCGATGATTAAAAATGTGAAACTTTCCTAGCAGTCCTTCCCAGACAAACACAGCCTCAAATGCTCATGGAGGTGTTGGCCACACATCCCTACTCCTTCAAATCCATCGGCAAGAAACAGGTCCAGTGGCACGAGCCTTTGGCAAGTGCTGGGTGAGAAATGCAACAGGCTGTGAACCCAAACCCAACCTCCAGCCCAGCTCCTCTGGGGCTCAGTGCTACCAGCGAGAGCAGCAGCTCCAGCAAAGCACTGCCAGCTCCCTCAGCTCAGACCCGGGGTGCTCTGCGGGCCCCCAACACGCCCCACCGGGGCTGAGCAACTTCAGCACTGCCTGGGCCAGCCTGAGGGGGCTCGGGGCTCTCCCCATGGCACGGGGTCAGGGCCTCACTCTGCGCCAAGTGAGTGCTGACAGGGGCGCTGGCACCACAGCCGTGTGTGGCGCTGGGCACTGCCAACAGCCTCTGTTCCGCAGCGAGAAACCTCAGCAGTGTCCTGGCTCCTGCCCCGCGCTGTGACATCCCTCAGCGCCACCGTCCAGCCAGCGACAAAGCACTGGGTTTGGGCAGGGGCCAGTGCGGCCATGCCGAGGCCTGGCATGGGACAGCTCTGGGGCCGGATCTGGCACGGCACGAGGCGTGTGGCCTCGGGCTTGGCACCGGCCAGCGGCGGGGACACCTCCGGCCACCGCCGGCCTGGCGGGTCCGCCCGCGGTGGACAGCGCGGACCCCGCTCCGCGGTGCGCAGCGCCNGCGGTGCTGGCGGCGGGGCTGTGCGCGGCGCAGTACGAGCAGTACAGCGTGCGCGGGTTCCCCGCGGCCGCGCTGGAGCCGCTGCAGCGCGCCTACGCGCGGGCGCTGGAGCAGTACGCGGACGCGCAATGGGCGGAGAGCGCTCAGGGGCTGGAGGCCAGCCTGCGGCTCCACAGGCTGCTGCGGGACAGCGAGGCGCATTGCCACCGCCGCTGCGCCGGGGAGCCCCCCGCGGGGCAGGATCCGGCCGAGGAGCCCCGCGGGGAGCGGGACCCCGCGTGGGAGTGGGAGCGGGAGCTGCGGCTCTTCGGGCGGCTGCTGCTGCGCGCTGGCTGCCTGCGCGCCTGCAAGCGTGAGCTGCCCGTGTTCCAGCTGCGCTACCCCCCCGCGCAGACCCTGCGCGACTTCCAGCGCCGCCAGCCCTACCAGTACCTGCACTACGCGCTCTTCAAGGTGAGGCGGCGCAAATGGCAGGGGGCAGGGGTGGGGGGGTCCTGCTCCTCCACCCTGCACCCCTCCACTCTGCCCCCTGATTGTGCACACCCCTTCCCGTCTTATTCTGCGTTCCTCGTCCTATACTTCCTCTTTGACACCCCCATCCTGTGCCCTCATCCTACCCTTTCAGCCTGCACCCTCTGATGTGCCCACCCTGACCCCTACTCCCCTCTATCCCTGCGCCCCTGAACCCTGCTCCCCTCCACCCTGCTGTCAGGTGCTTCCCCTTTCCCCCATCTGGCATTCCCCACCAGCTCCTCCATCCTGCCCCTGAGCCGTGGCACGTCAGCATCATCTGGGACACATCAGGCAGGACGTGAGGGGCACACCACGACTGGGGGCCCCCTGTGGTTGTGTCTCTCTGCTCCACCTTGTGTTTCCCTGGTCCCCCAAGGTCTCCCTGGACAGGCGGAGCATTGCCTGGGGAGAGGGCACAGGGGGTGCCTCAGCTGAGGGGCTGAGCCGGAGCGTCCAGTGCCTCTGTGATTGTGATGGGACACGTGTCTGGATGCTCCGTCAGGAAGAAGGACTTGCTCAGCTTCATAGCGCAGACGTGGAGGGAGGTTTTGTGGAGGGAGGTTTCATAAGGCATCCCCCTGAGGTGCTCACGTGTTGGCCGGAGTGTCTGTGGCAGGGGACAGTCCCCTGGTCAGGGTCCTGGTCCCTGGCCACCTGCCATTGTGGGTGCTGTTTTAGCGCTCAGTGCTGCAGCCCCACTCACCTGGCAGCAGCAAGGGACAGCCTGGCTTCATCCTTAATGCCTTTTCCTCTTGCTGCTCTGGCCCAAACCCATTTCATGGACGGGTCGTTCAAACCACCCCCCCTCCCTGCCATCTCACTCCCCCGAAGCTGCAACCCGAGAGCCCATAAAGCAGCAGGGGTGGCTGGCCAGGTCTGGTGGCAGTGCTGGAGGAGAGTGGACGTGTGGGTCCAACCCACACCACGTGGATCCACCTCACACCACGTGGATCACTCCTGGCTGGATGTGGGGGCCCGTGAGGGGCCGAGCTGTCTCTGTGCCCACCATGGGCACAGCTGGGAGGTTGCTGTGGCTGGAGTCACCTGCAATGTCCCTGTTCCCAGATCCTGTCTGTTCATCACTGCCTGTGGACAGTTGTGCCCTGTGGGTTCAGAGCTGTTCCCCACAAGGATCACTCCTCTGTCCTGCAGCCCAGGGGTCTGGCTGGGTGCTGAGGCCCCCTTGGCTGCAGCGTTGGCTCAGGTCTCTGCCTCGGCTCCTCCTCCCTCCACAGTCAAATAAGATCGAGAAAGCGGTGGCTGCTGCCCACACCTTCCTGCAGAAGAACCCCAAGCATGAGATGACCTTGAGGTACCTGAACTACTACAGGACGATGCTGGATGTGGATGAATACCTTGTCGACCTGGAAGCTCAGCCCTATGAGGTAAGGAGGGGATGGGGCTGGGGCGGGAGAGAGCCTCCCCAGGGCTTGGAGCATGCCTGGTCCTGCCAAACCCCGAGGGAAGCGGCTCTCCTCACTGAGCAGTGGTCCTCGGCAGCCGATATTCGTGCGGTCGGTGAAGCTGTACAACAACGGGGATTTCCGGAGCAGTGCAGCCGACATGGAGCAGGCGCTGGCCGAGTACTACAAGGCATATGAGGATTGTCTGGCCGGCTGTGAGGGTGCCTACGAGCTTCAGGAGTTCAAGGACTTCTACCCCGCCATCGCAGGTAGTGGAGGGCTGAGGGACGGCAGACCTGGGGAGGCGATCAGGGGTGCAGCACCTGACGTCTCCCCCCAGACCATTTTGTGAGCGTGCTGCAGTGCAAGGTGGACTGCGAGACCGAGCTCACCCCCAACGTGGGTGGCTACTTTGTGGAGAAGTTCGTGGCCACCATGTACCACTACCTGCAGTTCGCTTACTACAAGCGTGAGTGCCAGCGGGAGCAGGGGACGGTGCCCTGGGGCACCGGGGGATGCTGCGGGCCCTGGGAGGGCTGTCACCCCCGTGTCACCCGGCGCTGCTCCCCGCAGTGAACGACGTGCAGGACGCGGTGCGCAGCGTCTCCAGCTACATGCTCTTCGACCCGGGTGACACCGTGATGCAGCAGAACCTCGTCTACTACCGCTTCCACCGGGAGCGCTGGCG
Organism: Platysteira castanea; assembly: GCA_013397175.1. Lineage (NCBI taxonomy): Eukaryota > Metazoa > Chordata > Aves > Passeriformes > Platysteira > Platysteira castanea. Next base: position 142,754 of record VYXC01005572.1, on the reverse strand, counting down.
CCTGCGGGAGGAGGACTTCGAGCCGCGGCCGGTGAGGACCCCCCAGCCCCCGTCCCGTGGCTCTGTGCTGACCGGAGAGGGGCTGACACAGCCCCTCTCCCCCCGCCGTGCCCAGGAAGCCGTGCGGTACCACAACCAGACAGCCGCCCAGAAGAAGATGCTGGAGTTTGCCCGGCAGTACCTGCAGGATGATGATGAGGTACCTGATGGCCCCGACGCGGACGGGTGCTTACTAGGGGTGTTTTTGGGGGTGCTGGGTGGTGTGCGTGGGTGCTGCAGGGACCTTCCTCAGGTGGCAGGGTCTGAGCCCTCAAAACAGCCCTGGAGCAGAGAGTGCAGGTGATCCCCCTGCCTCCTCCTGCCCTCTGTGCTGCAGATGGAGGTGGATGGAGGTGAGGGGCCGGAGGTGCTGGACCTGCCCTCTGATGGTGAGTTCGAGGGCGAAGGTGACTACGAGGAGGGATTCTTCGCAGAGTGGTGGCAGGAGCCCAAGACCAAAGGAGACAAAGATGACCAAGGTTCCTGATACCTGGGCTGGGGGTCATGCTGTAGGGTGGGGGGGTCTGCTGCCCACACCCCTGGTGCCACCAAACTCTCCTTGTTTGCAGAGATCCTGTGATGAGCCAGGTGAAGGGGCACCCAGCGCCAACTGAGCTGGATGGTGGTGGCTCTGTGATGCCATCTCAGGGACGTTGGGCTTTGGGCTCCTCCCGGCCACTGGTAGAAACTCAGACTCGTGGAGAAGGGCCGATCCTGCCTAGCACCCTGCAGCAGGGCTGCCTTTGCCACCTGGATGTCTGCTGCCCTGGCACAGCCCACTTCCCATCAGTGGAACACCAGCAGCCCTGAACTTCCCTGCCTGCCCAGGAGCTTCTCCTGGGCCACCCCTGCCCCCAGTGCCCCAGGAGCCCTGACCAGCAGTGATGCCCCACAGCACTGGGGTTTTCTGTGTCCCTCAGCTGCTCCCCAGGATCTGTGGACGACGCACCAGGATCAACCCCTGTGTTGTCTTGAGGGGCTTGAGGGGCTGCCCCTACTCTGGGAGCAATGCACAGTGCTTCTGGAGCTGGTCCTGCCCCTTCCTGAGGCTCCCTGAGGCTCCTGCTCCTCTTCCTCCCAGGCAATCTGCCAGCTCCCATAGCCCAGGTCCCCTTGGACTCCTCAGCCTGGTGCTACAGGGGGCTCCTGGTGTGCCACATCCCTGTGTCACCATGGGGCTGCAGCCCGGTGAGGCTGTGGTGCCCGTGCCCTGCCTGTGCCTTGAATTTTTGCCTCACCAGCCCTCTCTAGCCTTAAGCTCCGTTAATTTAAGATCCCAACTCTTGCACAGTTGCTCTTTTTATATATTTACTGGTGCTGAACTTTTAATAAAATCCAGACTGGTCTTTTCGTGGCTGCCTCCACCTTCCATGTGCTGCCACCATGGGATCCAGGATCTCAGGGTGGGAGAGGCCCAGCTGTGGGAGAGGAAGGGATGAGTTTGGGCCTGGATGTCCCCAGAGGTGACTGGGGGGGAACTTGTGGGGCTGGGGACGCATAGAGGCCATCAGAGTAGCCAGGCTCCTGTGAGGCTGTGGGTTCCCTGAGGGGTCCACAAGCACCCAGGGAGCCTTATGGGGATCTGTGACCCACCCCATTGTGCAGGGGAGGCTGTCAGGTGGGGTAGGGAGCTGCAGGGGGCTGGAGGGCAGTGTGTCCTACCCCATATGGGTCTTTGGGGTGTGATATGCATGACCTGATGGTTGTTTTGGAGGTGCATCACTGTGACGCTGCTCCTTGGGGGTGCATCATCCTGCTCCAGGATCGGAGGGTGCAGCCAGCATCCCCCGATGAAGGTGGGGGGTGGCAGGGTGGGATGACCGCCCTCCTGCCCGCATCAGGGCGTTTTGGGACCCCCTGGGGGTCGCCGTTGGTGCTGACAAGCCTGTGCCAGCCCTAGGCACGAGGCGTCGGGCAGCGTGCGGCCGCTCGCTCCTCCCTGCCGTGCTCCCGCTCGGCTTGGAAATTGGCTGCGAGGACTGAAACTGAGAGGCTGAATCACAGCGTTGGCCCCGGGGGAGGGAAGGGATGGGAATGGAAGGAAGGGGGTGGCAAGAGGCTGCCAGGACCCCACCCTGTCCTGCCTGGAGCCCCTATTCACCGGGGCTTTTCCAGCTTCGCAGGGCGGGGGGCAGGGGCTGAGCCCCCAGACCCGTGGGAAAAGCTCAGGGCTCGGGGAGGCGGTGCTGGGAGGGAGCACCCACTGCGCCCCTGCACAGGGGCAGGGCTGTCCCATCACTTGGGAGGAGTGGGGTTTGTCACCGGCGGGTCACAGCCACCTCAGGAGGGGAGTGCCCGCCTGCTGGGGTGTGTCCGGCGGCACTCGCGCAAGGATGAGCGGGAAGCACTCAGCCCAGCGCTGGCACCGCAGCGCAGGGGACAAAGGCCTGCGGATCTTCCCAACAGCCGGGCGAGGGTGGCACTGGGCCCACGGGGCCTCCGCCCTGCTCTGACACACACCTGGGCACCGCGTCCCCTCCCCAGCCCCACACTCACGTGGAGAAGACAGCTCCTTGCTCGGCACCAGGCAAAAGCCCCTTGCAGCCGTGAGCTGGGGTGCCCGGGGCCCCTTCCTGCTCCCACCTGCAGCTGCTGGATGTGCAGGTGCTGGCTGCATCCATCACTCCTGGGAGTGCCGGGCAGGAGCAACAGCTCTGGGAGCGGTGGTGTGACCCCAGCAGGGGCTGTGACCATCCTGTCCCCCAGGACGCGCAGAGTTGAGCTGCAGGGCAGTGCCAGGACGGGATGCAGAGTGACCGATTAGGGACACGGAGATGGGATGCAGGGGGATGCAGGGGCAAGGCTGCAGGAAGCGATGGGTTACATGGTGAAGGCATCACTGCGCTTCCTTGACACCCTCGACCTTGACCAAGAGGGAGCATAAATGAGATTTCTGGCTGACACCTCAGCTGTGCTGTGCCCTGCCCTGCTGGGTGCCCATCTCCTTGTGCCAGGAGCTCTCTCGCTGTGCTCCGGATCTCCCGCTCAGCGCACAGCGACGAGTTCTCTTTTTTCCTGCAGGGGCGTTGGAAGCTCTGTCTCTCACCTCCCTCCGGAGCGGAGAATCCCCGCCTGGCAGCGCTCACAGCCAGACGTGGCAGGGGACCGTACAGGCAGCGGGCGTGCAGGATGCTCCCTCCTCATCCTCACCCGGGGCAGAATCCTCCTACTCCCCACACCTGGGGGTTCCGAGCTGGGCTGGGACGTATCCAGTGGATGACTGGCACTGGGTGACGGTGGCTTCGCCCGGGACGCGGCGGCAGCACCCGGCTGGACCGGTCCGGCCGGGACCAGGGTGACGCAGCGCCGGCAGCCCCAAGCTCTTCCCGAACGCCTCTTCCTGCCGCCCCCGCGCTCAGCCCCGGGGGTCCCCGCAGCGCCCGGGGGTCCCCGCACGGCCCGGGGGTCCCCGCACGGCCCGGGGGTCCCCGCACGGCCCGGGGGTCTCCGCACGGCCCGGGGGGGTCCCCGCGCCCCCGGCNCCGTGAGCGGGACCGAGGCACCGGGCACGGGGAGCGACCGTGAGCACGGCCGGCGCACTGGGCACGGGGAGCGAGCGGGGCGGGGCACCGGGCACGGGGAGCGACCGTGAGCACGGCCGGCGCACTGGGCACGGGGAGCGAGCGGGGCGGGGCACCGGGCACGGGGAGCGACCGTGAGCACGGCCGGCGCACTGGGCACGGGGAGCGAGCGGGGCGGGGCACCGGGCACGGGGAGCGACCGTGAGCACGGCCGGCGCACTGGGCACGGGGAGCGAGCGGGGCGGGGCACCGGGCACGGGGAGCGACCGTGAGCACGGCCGGCGCACTGGGCACGGGGAGCGAGCGGGGCGGGGCACCGGGCACGGGGAGCGACGGTGAGTGGAGCCGAGTCAGCGAGCATCGGGCGTGGGGAAGCGACGGTGAGCGGCGATAGGCCGGCGGAACCGGGCAGGGATCGCGACGGTGAGCGGGGACGGG
>VYXC01005572.1:102111-138387 GCA_013397175.1 Platysteira castanea | reverse complement strand
GGCTCCGCGCTCCGGTGCGAGGCGGCAACTCTGTCCCCATCCCCGGCCCCGCCCGGAGCTGCCGCTGGGCGGGCGAGGCCCTGGCACGGCGCTCGCCCGGTGTTGTGGGACTCTTACGCAAACTGGGCTGCTCCGTGCCCAGAGTCACATCTGGGAACACCGCTTGCTGCTCTCGAGGCCACCTCGGAACGCCTCGGCATCNCCCTACCCGCGGGGCCAGGGCTACCCTTCGCCCACCACCGGGCATGTGGGGGCTGGGGGCTGAGGGGGCCGAGGGGGATGCGGGTGACCTGACATCACCCAGACAGTCCCCCGCGGGTTAGGGATGCTGGGCACAGAGCGGACAGGGGGGTCCCAGCTGAGCCCCTGACAGCGGATATCCACACCGGGAAACGTCGGGGGGAGTGAAACTTGGCTGTTTGTCTGATGCTTGGAGAGGAGAGAGCGCTCTAATTGCGTTAGCTGAGTGATTAGCTTAATTAATCAGGTTTACAGCACAGATGAAAGGATAATGCTGAAATGTTGCTGGGAGTTGCCCGGAGAAGGCAAACGTGGGCTGTCATACGAGCAACGCGGGGAGACGTGTGCTGGGAGAGGAGCGTGAACGCTCAGGAGGGCACGGCTGCTGCTGGGGACGAGGCAGGGTGACCTGCGCCACCGTCGTGCCTGCATGGGTGTGAAGGCGTCAGCCTGCACCCTCTCCAGCCAGGCTGTGAGTCCTTGCACCCCCGGCTTCCCCGTAACGCTGCCGGAGTGTCTGAGCAAGTCCCATATCTGGTTTGACGTTTCCTTGTCAGCTTCCCCATACCAGAAGGGTGGTGGGGGCTGGGGACGCCCCGTGACACAGTCCCTTCACCTCCTGCTCCAGCCCACGTCGTGCTGGTTTTGGCGCTGGTGCCAGCCCCGACGCTCGCGGGTCTGGTGTCCGTCTGCCATCGGCTGGTGGGGAGCCGGGGGCGCAGCGTCTCCCTGCCAGCTGCCTCGGGGATGGGGCTGGAGCGGTGCCGGGGGCTGGAGCGGTGCCGGGGGCGTTTGCTCCGGGCTGCCAGCCGCATCCAGGGCAGGTGCAGTGTCCGCGGGGGCTGCTCCAGGCTCCGCTCTCGGAGTGTCCGGCCCAGCCGGAAACGGGGATGGGAAAATTATAGGGGTCCATTTCTGTGTCCTTGTCGGTGTCGGAGCTGGCTGGAAGGGTGCAGGGCACCCACTGGAACTGTGTTCGCACGTCTGAAGTCTGTGATCGCTCATTGTTTTGGAGGATTTCCATGAAGTGTCATGAAAAACCCATTTTACTGCTAATTTGGCTTAAACAAGTTGGCCATCAGGACGGGGACGCACAGAGCTCCTGGCCGCGGTGGCTGAGGTTTTTGCTCCCTCCTCTACTGTGGCTGCTGTGCGGGAGCAGGGACAGCCGTGGGTCCCCAGAGCTCAGGGCGCTGGGGGAAGGTGGGGCTCCCGCGCGGGGCCCTGCCTCAGACAATGGCGTTACAGTCTATTGTCTGGGCGATGGGCCGTGTCCTTGCCGGCTCCAGGAAGCGCGTTCATCCCTGGGGAGGGGGACGAGCCGGGCTGCTGGGAGGGGTCTCCTGGGGCTGGCTGTGCGAGTAGTTTGTGCACCGTACTTGGAGCCTCCGCGGCAGCGCGGGTGAATCGTGGCCGGGCTGCAGCCGGGGACCTTGGGGAATGTCCCCTCCGGTCCTGGTGCCGCATTTCAGTGTCTCATTCGCCGCTGCCCTAATCCCATTAACTCACCCCTTTGTTTCCCCCACCTGAAACCCTTACTCAGCCCTCGCAGCCGGGCAGGCACTGCGGTACAGCTGCACGGCTCCTGCAGCTCAGCCCGTTCCTGGGAGGACGGTTTCCCTTCAAGACTGTGGTTTGGTGTGGGAGCGCTTGATGGGATTTGGCTTTTTATCACACTTCCAGATCTCCGGGATTTAAGACGGCGCTTTTGCCGGGCGCGCTGCCGCTCGCAGATGGCAAAGCCTTGGGAGCGAAGCTGCCCTTGGCCCCGCTCCGCAGGCTGGGGGAGCAGAGCCTCTGCACAGAGAACTTGCAGAACTTTAATTGCAGCATCTGTACCGACGCTTGTGCTGGTTTTGAAGGTTTAAATTAGACTGGCTTCTAATTAATGTAAGTTGAAAAGAAATGTAGTGTCTATTACAGTAGTACAAGCCTACCTCGGAATTCAGCTGGTGCTTCCCCAGCTAGACAGGGTGTGTGGGCACCCAGCATCACCCGGAGCTGGGGGTAGGTGGTCACTCTCAGTCCCATGGGGTGTCCCAGGTGGGTCTGTGTGAATGGAAACAGCTGGGGATGGCAGCTCGGGAGGACACCAGGGTTGCATTGGTGCCTTGAGTCGTGTTCTCTGCTCTGGGAGGGTTGGTTTTACCCCTCTTTGCTCACGGACAGTATTGGATGAAGTGGTGGACAAGGGGGTGGGAAGGTGCAGGTACTCCCTCTCCAGAAAGGCTTAAAACTTGACCTGAACACCATGTCTGTGCTTAAACAGGGCTGTCTTTGCAGCCACACCCGGCTCGTCGATCGCTGCCGGGGGGGAGGTGAAGATGTTTCTATTTAAGCAGAGGTTTGAAATACCCTTCTAAATACACCAGCCCCGATGGGTTCTGCTGCGGCTGCTGACGGGCCTGGAGGCATCCTGGCACGCCTTGGACTCTCGGCTCGGGAATCGCTTTGGAAACAGGGCAGGAGCCTCGTGCCGCGGCTGCCGGGGCTCGTCGGGCAGCCCGCGACATCTGCGCTGTCTGTTCCCAGCGAGTCCTCGGCCTCCTTCCCAGACCCGGGGCTGGTGGCGGGGTGGAGGCGGAGTGCTCGGTGTTCTCCCAATATCCCACGCTTGGGTGATCAGCCCTGGGAGGGGGTGGCGGTGGCAGTGCCCGCCGGGGGGGCTGCCCCGGTGCTGGCGAGGGGCACGGACCCTGTGGGGTGGGTGCGGTGGGGTCCCGTGTGGCTTTTGGGGGTGGGTGGCTGGACGAAACGCGTGTGCGTCCGCGCGGGGGGAGCGACCTTTGGCTGCTGGCAGAGCCTGCCGTAATCGCGGTGACGCGCGGGCAGAGCCCTGGTGACAAATCATTAACTTGCTCCGACAGGCCGGGTGCTGACGGCTGTTGGTGATAATTTCATGTGAAGCATCTGAACTTTGCAGCTGTAATGCAACTGGATGGAGAAATTAAGCCGGGGCTCAGCACCTCTGTGCCCCTCCCCACTGCCCCGGCTCCTCTGGCAGGGCCAGGTTGCAAACTCCGTGTCCTGGACACAGTGGCTGGAGCTGGGAACAGCCTGCAAGGTCCAGAGCCTGCAATTATAGTGTTCTTAAAGAACAACTTGTTCTTTGTGCTTATTGAAACAAAATAATGGTTTTGATTTTTTTTTTTATCCAGATGGAGTAATTGTGATTAATCTCACCATGCCAGTTCTCCTTTCCATGGACAAGTGGCAAATTCCCATCTTTTCCCAGACATGATTCTAATGAGATCAGCAAACTCTAAGTGAGGAAGGGATGAGCCCATGTGAGTCCTCCTGATCCTGCTGCCTCTGCAGATGGAGGTGTCTGTGCCAGCAGCTGGGGATGTGGGGAGGGGGATGTGCTGCCAGAGACCCCACAACGGGTCTTTGGCAGGTGAATGTCCCTGGGAAAGCCTTCCCTGGGCTGAGGGTCCTGCTGTGGGCCCTGCCCCCTGCACAGGAGCGGGGGGTGGGTGCTGTGCCCAGTGCTGTGCGTGCGCTTGCAATGGGAGAGCACTTGATGGATAATACTGTGTTGTTTTGTGATGTGAAGTGCCAAAACATCACAGCCTGGGCCTGGCGTGTGCTGGAGCTGTCAGGAGCTGTTAATTCAGGTGCAGGCGAGGCGTTTCGAGGACATGCTCTGGGTTGATGGAGAGCATCAGCTGAGCGCAGCAGGTCATGGCAGAGCTGCTGCCTTCTGGGGCTGCCCTGCTGCCAGAGCCTGCTCTTGTGCTCAGGGTGTGCAGCAGCCCCAGTAACAGGAGCTGGGACCTTGCGTGGGGCATTCAGCAGCTCAGATGCAACAACACCGTGGTAGATGAAATATAAAAAAGGTTTTAGAGCCCCCTCCTGTGAAGGAGCCTGGATCTGAAGCTCCCGCACCCCACTGCCCTTCCGGAGTGCCCTGAAGCTGTCAGAGCCAGTGGGGCAGCCAGGAGCCATTCTGGACCTGGGAACATCCATGCACAAAGGCCATGGGCTCCTTTGTGTGCAAGGCCAGGCCAGTGGTTTTGCCTGCTCTAACGAGAGGCTGATCCTCCGCCGCTGTCTCCTCCTCATTAAACTTCAAGCTGTTCTCGTTCCCCTTTGAATTCTTCCACTCATCTTCCCTGTAAAGCCCCATTGAAAGGGCTCCTGGTGCTGGGATCTGACTCGAACGCTTCCCATTGATGCTGGTGAGGTCTTGACAAGCTCCTTTCTCTGCCTGCTCCCGCTGCGTGTTCCTGAGGATCCTCTTCAAAACCACTGAAGCTTTTGTACAGCATCTGCGGGGGCTTCGTTAGCGGCTGCCCCAGCTTCGTCAGCCCTTGGTGTCCTTTCAGGGCAGCTTTGGCCAGGGCTTGTGGGTGTTGGGGGACTTGGAGGTGCAGCTCTTCAGGGTGCATCGGGCTCTGCGTGCCCTTGTCTGTGGGAAGGCTCTGCTGTGGCTGCCGAGGCCAGGGCTGTCTGAGCGGGCAGTTGCTAATCCCCGGCTGCTCCAGGAAGGGGGGACCGGAGATGGCTTGTGTGTAGCGTAAGTGCTTCTAAAATAGAGTCTTTTCTTGTGCTGCATTTATTGAATTGCCTTAACTGCCTCTTCCCTTTCCTTAAAAGCTTCGGCGACTGTAATTGCAGCCGCTCACATGCTCCCACCACCACGCTCAGCCCCTCACATGCTGCGGCTGCATGAGGGGCCCCCCCAGCACTGCTGCCCTTTGCTCCTGGAGGATGTGAGCGAGGGTGGGGCTCTGGGGGGCTCCAGCAGCCCCCTGCTGGCACCCACACTGCTCCATGCTGGGGTGAGGGCAGGCTGGTGATGAGCTCAGGCTGCCCCTCACACCCACTGACCCTGGCACCCAGTGCCTGGTCCTGCACAGCCCCTGCCTGGGGTTTGTGCGGGTGCCCTGTGCCCCCCACCTGCTCCCTTCGGGGTGACCCCACACTGGGGATCACAGCTGCTCACCCCAGGGACTGCTGCTCCCCTCTGAGCCCCTGGGCAGTAGATGTTTCTGCATGAAGCAACACTCTTGGCTTTTCCTGCTGCTGTTCTGGGCAGCTCAGCCCTGCCGGCTGTGTCCTGCCTGGTGAGGCTGAAGGTTTCACGGCAGCTGGTGAGAAGGGCTAGTCAGGCCTGGGGCTGCATGTTTGCCAGAGACTTCCTCCGCAGACGGTGTCCCGGGGGGCCGGTGCTGCTTGGACGCCGATCAAATGGCTCCGGGGGCGGATGAGCTGCTGGCCGGTGCCCGACAGCCGCGGGAGCTTCCTCTGCCTTCCTGGCTGTGGGAAGTGGTGGGAGAGGGATTAACCTTTTCCTGGCAGTTCCCTGCTTGAGTGACTGAAGACCCTGCCCATCCTGCATCCCATGGCTGGAGTTCCCCAGGTATCTTGGCCCCTTCCCTGTGGTGGTGCGGGAGCAGGCCGGAGGTTCTCCCCAGACCTGCTGTCCCCTCTGAGGGGTCCCCCACATCTGCCTCACTGTTTCCTGGGGGATTTCTCTCTGTTCCCAGGAGTGAGTCCTGTTTCCCTGGGGTCCAGGCTTGTGTGGAGTGGGGCTCAGGTGAGGCCCGGTGGCACCGTTCTGCCCTCACTGTTCTCCCCATCCCGCTCTGCCAGCCTGGTGGTGGGAGATAAGGGCTGGGCTCAGCAGCAATCATCCTGCCCACAGGCCTGATGTGGGAGGGCTTGGGCCCACCCAGACATGCCCCCTGTTTCATGGCTGACCCTCCAGTGTGGGTATTTTCATGTGTGCCCCAAATAACCCCCTCCTTCTCCCTCCTGCGTGAGGGTCCTGCCCAGCTACAGCACTTCCCTAGAAGCATTGCCAGGAAATGGATCCTCATAAGGTGAACCCGGGCATAACCATCATCCTGGTGCCCCTCTTGCTGATTCTGCTGAGGAGGAGAGAGGACACCTGAGGACAGAGCCAGGCTGTGGAGGATGGGGGAGAAGCTTGTGTCAGCGTCTGCTCCTCACTGAGTGATGAGCAGGGCACGCTTGACACAGGGTTCAGAAAATGTCACCACTCGCTGTAGGAGTGTCTGACATTTGCTCTGCTGGCCCCGTCACCTCGGGTGCTGTTGGCCTCGCTGGTCCCTGTGGCGATGAGCAAACGCTGTTAGGGGGATGCTCAGGGGAAGGACAGATGCTGTGGTGAGTCAGGTGCCTGTGTCTCTTCTGCGTGGCTCCTGGTCCCGCTCTCCTGCTTGGAGCTTGTCTGGGGCCGATCACCAGAGCTCGTGTCTGAGCTCGAGGAGCTGTGCTGGCGTTTGATGTCCCTGGGTGCCGCGGTGCAGACAGAAGGGGTGGCTCATGCATAATGCAGGGCTCTGTACGGTGTCTGAGCCCAGCTCCTGGAGGTTTGGAAAATTAAGTGCCTGTCTGATGCCTGTAAATTGTGGAGCGGATGTCACTGCTCAGCAATGGTGCAGCAGCATCAGCCCCTGCCAGATCTGTCTCGCTGCTGCCCAGGGTCCCTGCCCTGGCCATATGATCTTTTCTGCCCTCAGCTCTGCTCTCCTCCTGCCCACCTTGTCCAGGGCAGCTTTCCAGTGTTTGCGTGGGGTGTTGGGGCCCTGTTGCTGGGGCTCTGCCCGTGGGCTGGGTGCCGGCTCACCCAGCTCCTGCACCGTGGTGATGTGCCCTGTCAGTGCCACAGAGCGCTCTCCTGCCTTCCACTTCCACACTTCCTAAGGTACAACTATTGCTTCTCTTGAGCTTCCCGACACAATTTGGAGACTCGGCCGCCATGGCCAGGATGACCCAGCTGAAGGGCTTGCCCTCCCAAATACCAGTGCAGCAGCACACAAATGTGGGTGTGCAGCACCGCGGCACTCCCAGCTTGGCACTGGGGCTCTCCCGGCCCATCCCTGCTGCGACACGGGGTGGGGAGCAGAGCTGTCTCTCCTCTCGCCCCTGGCACCATGTGTCACACGCTGTCCTGCCCCACTGATCAGACATCCCAGCTCCCACCCTCCGCGGGAAGGCTCTGCCTCCACCGCCCTCCATTAGCGGGTCCCTCCATCGCCTGACCACCGTGCATTATGCACAGCCCATTATAGCTGCTCTGAGTCTGCCAGTGCCGCCTGACAACTCAAAAAATATTGGATTGGCAGGAGCAGCGCCCTGCCGCGGCTCCGGGAAGGCGGCTGGGGCTGGGGCTGGACGCGGGGGGTTGCGGGATGCACCCAGCCGGGGGGACAAGCGTGCCGGGGCTCCTTTTTCCCATCTGGCCGCTGCCCCCGCGAATGAGGGCTTGGGATTCCTCCCTGCGAGCGCCGGCCTGTGCAGCTGCCGAGGGCTCGGCCGCTCCTTGGGAACAGCCGGCAGCGGTGGGACGAGCCGCGGCAAGCCCGTGCGCGCCGTGCCCCGCCGGGACGCCCCACGGAGCCGCGTCCTCGGCCACCACCCGACGCCCTGACTCAGCCGCCGGCCTGGCGGGGGGCTCCGCTCCGTCTCCTCGCTCCCCCAGGAGGGTGCTGGGGCCCGAGGCTGCCGCCCCAGCCCGGTCCCTGCGGGTCCTGCGCTGTGCCGGGGCTGGAGCGGAGCCAGGGGCGCGCGGCCGCCCCGGTCCAGCCCGGCGCAGGAATCGGGGCCGGTGCAGGTGGTAATTAGGCTGTTTGGGAGTGCTGCTGCGCCCAGGTATGCCGGGCGGCAGCTGCTCCCTTCGCTGCTTATCGCCTCTGAAACTCTGACTCATTCCGCTCTGCGCGGCCGGGAAGGGGTAGGAATTCTGGCGGGTGCCTGGGTGATGGGTCAGCGGAGGGCTGGGCGGGTGCTGTCTCCATCCCTCCCTCCCTGCGTGCCTCCGACCCTCCCTCCGTGCCTGCCTCCATCCCTCCTGGCCGTGCCGGGGGCCTGGATGCAGGGCTGGTGACTCACAGCCCTGAGTGAGCTCAGGCATTAATCCATGAGCCATCCTCCCTCCTCCTGTATCCCCAAATTAAAGACAAGGAAAGCCCAGCCCTGCTCGCAGCAACCTTGGCTGGTTTGTCCTGAGTGTTGGGATGTGCCGGGCTGCCCTGTTCCTGCTCTGAGTGGGGAGTGCCCAGCCCCAGACCACACCATGGGCGCCTGTGGTGCTGAGCACCCATGGGAGAGCTGAGCCAGTGGCTTTGCCTGCTTATTTTTAGGTGCTTTAGGAGTGTCCCAGGAAGCTTCTAAAAAAGTTCATTTCATGCTTGGAGCTCCAGCCATATGGAGCTTGGAGCTCCTGGCATGTCCCCAGCCCTTTGCAGGTCCTGTCTCTGGAAAGGGGTCTTAAAAAAGCTCGTGGGCAGCTGGGGGATCCTGGAGCTTGTGGTGTCCCACTGCGCCGGGCAGAGCCTGCCCACACCTTGGCCGTGGCAGTGGTGAGACACGGTGTTGTGAGACAGCGCTGTGAGACGCAGCCGCCGTTCATGTCTGAACACGAGCAACAAAGTGCTGAGCTTTGGGTTCGTCATCCCGGTGCCGCCTTTCATCTCCCGTGGGGGAGGAGGGCAGATAGGGATCGGCTCCATCTGCTCGTGGGCCGCGCAGGGACCGGCTGCTGCACCAGGGGCTGCCGTGCCGTTCAGGGGCAGGAGAGGGGCACGCGGCAACCTGGGCTCTGCTGGAGGTGTAATCTCTCCCCTCCCTGCCCCGCAGAGCAGCCATGGAGGTGATGAACATGATGGAGCAGCCGATCAAGGTGACGGAGTGGCAGCAGACCTACACCTACGACTCCGGAATCCACTCCGGCGTCAACACGCAGGTGCCCTCCGTCAGCAGCAAGTGCCTCGGGGACGATGACGAGGTGTATGGGAAGCAGTACACCATCAAGAAGACAACCACCACGAGTTACTGCCAGGGAGGGAGCCAGGGCCAGAGCCAAGCGCAAGGTAAGGAGCTGCGGGACCCGGCACATCTGTGGGCTCAGCTGCTCAGCTCCTGCCTTCCTCTTCCTCCCCCGTAGCCATGCTGCTTCTGGGCACTCCTCCATGCTGGCTTCCACACCCCGGGAGTTGTTGCTGCCTAAAATATGCTCCCTCCTGTCCTCCTTCCCAGCGCCGAGAGGCTCTCGCGCGGGGGTGGCGCGCGGCCAGCCCGTGCTGGTGCTGAGCTGCGCACACATCCGAGCGCGCCAGCGGGTTGGCTTGGGATGGGAACAGCTGATCCCGGCCCACGGATCTGCCACCTGCTCTACTGCCTGTCTGCCTGCTGGGAAGCCTGTCCCAGTGTGGCTGACAGAGCTGCCGGTGTGTGCCGTAACTCCACGGCACCGCCACGGCTTCTCCCGCTGAGGCGAGGACGACACGGAGCCGCAGCCTGCAGTGAAGGAGATGCTTCCCCCAGCTTTATCCCCTCAAAGGGGGCTGGTTTGCTCTGCTTGCCTCTGCAGTTCCCTGTCAGCAGTAGGCCCTGGAAGGTTTATTTGCCAGCTCCCGTGGGGATCAGAGCCCCACCCAGGACCCTGTGTGGTCCCTGTGCTGCAGAGGTGGGGACCATGGGTGGCTACCGCAGTACCACACCTCAGCATCCTCGATGAGGAAGGCCTCAGTGTCCTCCTTTTTTCCAGTGCCAGCTGGTCCCAAGTTGCAAATATCCTTAATTTTTTAATTAATGGGTCTTGTGTGACAACTGCCTCATCATGCTGCCTAATTGAGTGTTGTCTTATCTCTGTGCTGCCGTATCTGCTTACGCTTTGAAGCTCTGGCTCTGTGCAGAGCATGCCGGGACTGCTGACGTGGCCGGTGTCGCTGCGCTGAGCTCTTGCTCATCTCCTTGGGATTGGGAAGCAGGGCTGGGAGCGCTCCTGGGAGAGAGCCTAACGCTGCCTCCCTGTCCACCCCTGCAGCAGACATGGAGGCTCAGCTGGCCATGACCCGTGCCCAGCGCGTCCGGGCTGCCATGTACCCCGAGACGGTGGAGGACCGCTCGCTGCTCATCACCACCCAGCTGGAGGGGCAGCAGACCAACGTGCAGCGCCTGGCAGAGCCCTCCCAGATGCTGAAGTCGGCCATCGTGCACCTCATCAACTACCAGGATGATGCCGAGCTGGCCACACGTGCCATCCCAGAGCTCACCAAGCTGCTCAACGATGAGGACCCGGTAAGGAACTACGTTTGCTGTATGTGTCTCTGGGCTTTTCAGCTGCTGCACAGAGCAGCTCCCATCCCTGTGGGTGGCCATGTCTGTCTCCTTCCTCTTGGCCAAACTCCTGGTTGCCTCTGCCCTGCACCAGGACTGAGCCCGCCTCTGCCCACCCGTGTCACCTGGCAGTCTGTCCTTGCTGCGGGACCCCTTCCCACACGCTGGCTCCTCTCCCTGCAGGTGGTTGTCAGCAAGGCAGCCATGATCGTCAACCAGCTCTCCAAGAAGGAGGCCTCGCGCCGCGCGCTGATGCAGTCGCCGCAGATCGTGGCGGCCGTGGTCCGCACCATGCAGAGCACCAGCGACCTGGACACCGCCCGCTGCACCACCAGCATCCTGCACAACCTCTCGCACCACCGCGAGGGCCTGCTCTCCATCTTCAAGTCTGGTGGCATTCCGGCCCTCGTCAGGATGCTGAGGTACACGGTGGTGGTGGGGACTTGGGGGAATGGCAGAGCCTGGCAACCCCTCCTGGGCTGGGGGCAGAGGAAGGGAGGACTCATGCTGCCCTCAGGGTGGGTCATCCTGCTCACCAAAACAAGGAAGTGGGAGACTGCGAGCCTGTGAAAACCCCTGGGGTTTGCTGCGCGTGGAGCCTGCATGTGGGCAGCCTCCCCCGCTGCCCTGGCCGCAGAGATGGGGCTCAGGCTCTGAGGTGTCCCTTCCCTGGGGCTATACTGAAGGGCCCTGGTGAGCGCTGGGCTCGGGGCAGCCCCAGGGGCTCTGCTGCAGCCCGGTGAGTGCGGTGGTGCTTCTGCACTGATGTGGTGTGTGCTGCTTGCCTGCAGCTCGCCCGTCGAGTCGGTTCTCTTCTACGCCATCACCACCCTGCACAACCTGCTGCTGTACCAGGAGGGGGCCAAGATGGCTGTGCGCTTGGCCGACGGGCTGCAGAAGATGGTTCCCCTGCTGAACAAGAACAACCCCAAGTTCCTGGCCATCACCACCGACTGCCTCCAGCTTCTGGCCTACGGGAACCAAGAGAGCAAGGTGGGATGGGCATCCCAGAGTGACTGTGGTGTGGGGAGGGCAGGAGGGGGGTGGGTGCCCAACTTGGCACCTCACAGATGTGCAGGAGGCAGCGGTGGAGACCCCACCATCTCATGTGTCCCTGGTGAGGGGACTGGAGCATTCCTGCATGCCATGGGGTGGGAGCTCCTGCCTGGCTTATGTCCTGGCATGAGCTGGGGAATCTGGGTAGGGGGTCCTAGCAGCCCAGGGCTGCCACACCCTAACCCTCCATTCTCAATGCCCCATCCCTGGAAGAGTTCAAGATCAGGTCGGACAGGGCTTGGAGCAGCCTTGTCTAGTGGAATGTGTTGCTGCCCGTGGTGAAGGGTGGAACTGGGTGGCCTTTAAGGTCCCTTCCAACCCAAACCGTTCTGGGATTCTGTCTCACAGCTGATCATTTTGGCCAACGGGGGACCCCAGGCCCTGGTGCAGATCATGCGCAGCTACAACTACGAGAAGCTGCTCTGGACCACGAGCCGTGTGCTCAAGGTGCTGTCAGTGTGTCCCAGCAACAAACCTGCCATCGTTGAGGCTGGTAAGAGAGGCTGGGGCAGAACCACAGGAGGTTGAACGGTGGTGTCAGGGTGATGAGGCTGAGGACATGTCCTGCCACGTGTGTGTGGGACGGGCAGATGTCTGGCACAGCTGGGTGAAGCCACCTGTGCTGGCCTGGATTCTTGCTCTGAAGGCTACTGAGGCATGATCCTGGCTCTGTGTTTGGGCAGGATCCATCCTAGTTGTCCAGGAGCTCTTTACACACCACATTTGGCCTCTGCCAAGCCGTGAGGCACAGGAGCATGGCCGATGCCCAGCCCACGCAGCCCTGCTGCTGCTCGCTCCTCCTCCTACTGGGATGTTCGAGGGTGCTCACAGGGCTGTCCCCTTCCCTGCAGGTGGCATGCAGGCACTGGGGAAGCACCTGACCAGCTCCAGCCCCAGGCTGGTCCAGAACTGCCTCTGGACCCTGCGGAACCTTTCTGACGTGGCAACCAAACAGGTGAGTCTGCGAGGCCCCTGGCTGTGCTTCAGCGCCGCGTTCGGAGCCGTGTCTGTGCTGCGTGCTGGGCTGCTCGTGCCAGGCTGAGCCCAAAGCCGTGTGTGCCCCGTTCTGGGAGCTGCAGCAGTGTCTGTGCCTGGCGGGGTGAGTGGATGCCCCACTGTGCCCGGGTTACCCTGCAGCAGGGCTTGCCCTGCCTCACGGGGGGCTGCTCACCGCCCGGGGCCCTGCCCGTGCCAGCTGGCTGCCAGCACTCCTGCGTGTCCCCAGTGTGGGGCCGAGGCCACCGCGGTCACTCAGCGGGTGTCACCCGAGTTTGCTCTGGCTCGGGAGCCCCGTCAGCCTGTCCTGGGCTGGCCGCCTGCCCAGCTCCTGTGGGAGCTGCCAGCAGAGCTGCTGCCAAGGCTGTTGTGCCCTGCAGCCAGTGCAGAGGTGACCCCAGCCCTGCTCTGGGTCTGCTCTCCCAGCCCTTTGCTGCCTCCTGATGAGTTTTCCCATCTGCTGGGGCCGCTCCATGTGGATTAGCTCTGATGCAGCCTGGAAACTATTTTGGCTGTCATAGAACCATCCCTGGCTCTGATGACTGAAGGGTTGAAGAAGGACGTGGTCATGGTGCTTTAACTCCTTCCTGTCCCTCTGCTGGCTGCCAGCCAACACGGCCAGAACTGGGATCACTCCATCACTGTGTGGGGAGTGCTGTCGGGGGCATGGGAAGTGTGATTCCATCAGGGAAAAGCTGCTGGAGACATTAAACTCTGAGTGAAACTGCACGTGTCAGAGTGGCTGGGGCTCACCGTGAAGGAGCAGCTCCAGCTGTGGGGGATGGAAAAGGAGCCGTGGGGGGATGGAAAAGGAGCTGTGTGGGAGTCAGGAACGCTGCGTCCCCCGCATTGCTGCCTGCTGGGGGCACGTGGGGCCAGATCTGGGGCTGCGACTCGGCTCTGGCTGTGTGTGCTGCTCCCACCTCCCGTCCCCGCTCCTGCAGGAGGGCCTGGATGGCGTCCTCAAGATCCTGGTGAACCAGCTGAGCTCTGATGATGTGAACGTGCTGACCTGTGCCACTGGCACCCTCTCCAACCTGACCTGCAACAACAGCAAGAACAAGACACTGGTGACACAGTCCAACGGGGTGGAGGCCCTGATCCACACCATTCTGCGGGCGGGCGACAAGGAGGACATCACCGAGCCGGCCGTGTGCGCCCTGCGGCACCTCACCAGCCGGCACCCCGAGGCCGAGATGGCGCAGAACTCGGTGCGGCTCAACTACGGCATCCCCGCCATTGTCAAGCTCCTCAACCAGCCCAACCAGTGGCCACTGGTTAAGGTGAGGGGCCAGAGGGGTGTTGGGGGCAGGGTGAGGTCGGTGCCTGGGCTGGAGCTGCTGTTCTGTGGTGGGATGGGCAGCTCAGGGGGTCGGCGGCTGGTGCCGGGCACAGAGTGATGGTGGCTGCTGCTGCCACGGCCCTGCTCCTGCTGGGTCATGTCCCTGACAGCGGCTGATGAAGGAAGAGGCTCATGCTCAGTGCTCACTGGAGCCAGTGCTCAGCCTGGGGAGGGGATGGACCCATGCGAGGGGAAGCTGAGGCAGCCTGCACCACAGAGGGGATGCGGTGGGACAGATGGGGAGGGGTCCAGCCAGTGGATCTGTTGGGGAACACGTGCTGTTGTGATCCACAACTGAGACAGATCTCTCCTTCCTCCTCCTCTCCTCCAGGCTACCATAGGCCTGATCCGCAACCTGGCCCTGTGTCCAGCCAACCACGCCCCGCTGCAGGAGGCCGCCGTCATCCCCCGCCTGGTCCAGCTGCTGGTCAAGGCTCACCAGGACGCCCAGCGACATGTGGCCGCCGGCACACAACAGCCGTACACGGTCAGTCCCTGCCCCCTGCCCTGCTCCCAGCACAGCCTGGCACCCCAAAACCCAGCCTGTCCCTGGGGGTACCCTGTGCCCACACTTTGGGTGGCCGTGCCCCGGCATGTGGGGGCCCTGGCTGAGCTCTTGTTCCCTGGCAGGATGGGGTGAAGATGGAAGAGATCGTGGAGGGTTGCACGGGGGCACTGCACATCCTGGCCCGGGACCCCATGAACCGCATGGAGATCTTCCGCCTCAACACCATCCCTCTCTTCGTGCAGGTCAGGGCTGTGGGGACATGGAGGCTGCACGGGGCCGGCTCCTGCCTGGCTGCACCCCTGGGCTGGTGGCCCCATGCACCAGGACACGCCCAGAGCACAGGGGCTGCTTGCTGGCCGCTTCACAGGGCCGCTGATCTCTCCTGACAGCTCCTGTACTCGCCGGTGGAGAACATCCAGCGCGTGGCAGCCGGCGTGCTCTGCGAGCTGGCCCAGGACAAGGAGGCAGCAGATGCCATCGATGCCGAGGGGGCCTCGGCTCCGCTGATGGAGCTGCTGCACTCCCGGAATGAGGGCACAGGTGAGTGCCTCCATGCCAGGGGCTGTGCTGGGGGCTCTCCTGGCACCGTCCCAGGTGGGGCTGCTGGGGCTCTGGTGCTGCTTGGCAGCAGGAGCTGAGGCTGCTGCCCATGCCTACAGCCACCTATGCGGCCGCTGTGCTCTTCCGCATCTCGGAGGACAAGAATCCTGACTACAGGAAGCGTGTCTCCGTGGAGCTCACCAACTCCCTCTTCAAGCATGACCCGGCGGCCTGGGAGGCGGTGAGCATCCCAATGAGATCTTTCCTCTGGGGAAACCAGGGACTCTGGGGATGGCCCCGTTCTACTTCCAAAAGCTGCCAGCATCTTCAACCAGAGCTCAGACAGCAGTGACAGTCAAACAGAGGGAGGCGGGAGGTGGACGGGCTGTGGCCTCAGCTCCTGGGTCACGGCACCCACTGGGACAGGGCTTGCCACCACATGGCCCCTGAGCATCGTGAGCGTGCATCTCTTCAACTATGCCACCTTCTTCCGTAGGCTCAGAGCATGATCCCCATCAACGAGCCCTACTCAGATGGTGAGTATGGCTTGCAGGGTCCTCGTGGGCTGGGTTCTGGGGGGGCAGTTGCCTCATGTCACCGAGCCAGGCTGGTTTTAAAACCTCTTTCAGGTGGCCGCCCGTCAAGTGCCAGCCCAGTCTCTGGGGATGGGGGCTGCACAGTGGGATGCTCAGGTCCCAGGGAGCACACACAGCTGGTGCCCTTGGGCTAGGGGGTGGTGGGTCCCTTTGGCAGCACCACGTGTCACACGCTGCCCTGGGAAGGGGGACAAGGAGGTGGCTGAGATCTGGAGAAGTCTTTGGCCGGTGGGAGCTGAGGTTGCCACATCCCTCCCCTGCAGAGCTGGACCCTGGTTACCGCCCCATGTACTCGGGTGACATCCCCCTGGACCCCATCGACATGCACATGGACATGGACGGGGACTACCCCATGGACGCCTACAGCGACGGCGTCCGAGCGCCCTTCGCTGACCACATGCTCGCCTAACCCGCCCGCAGCCCCGCACCAGGTACCTGCCAGTGCTCCTGGGGCGGGGCTCGGCCCCGTGGTGGGATGAGTGGCTGGGGAGGCGGGGCTGGCTGGTGGCACCTGGCATGCTGGGGGGTCCCTGATGCCACCACGGAGTCCCTGGTGCCGTCGTGGGTCAGTGTCCCCATCAGCTGTGGGCTCGGGGGGTCCCAGGCTCTGGTCTCCTCCCAAATCCCCCCTCGGTGGATGACGGGAGTTCTCTGCCACTGCAGGTGTTCTCTCCATGCAGAAGAGGGTGGCCCCAGAGCTGAGCATTCGCGAGAAGGACTTGGGAGACAGAAGTGCCTGAGAAGACAAAACTTTTCCATTCCCACGAGAGGTTTTATTTTTTGATTTGTTTTCTTCGCTGTGGGTCTGTGGAGAAGGTCCTTCCTCCTGGGACTGCTTCGAGCACCTACTGCCACATCCAGCATCCAAGATACTGTTTCTGAAGCTTTAAAACACAAACCCTGCACCGTTAGTAATCTTTCATTGGCAAAATAGTCTTTTCTATGAATATATATTTCTTTTTTATTTTTAATATGGTGCCAACGGCTTTTGCCGTCTTTAAGTTTGTGCTTTCTAACTTCCCCACGATTTGTTCTGCGTGTTAGTGTTCTAGGAGAGGAATCTGGCATGGAAAAACCCTTTGCTTCCTGCGAACTCCGACTGAATCAGGCCAACCCAGAGTTTGCTGAAAGCAAAGGGTCCGTGTCCCAGGACCTTCGGGGTGTCTGAGGTTTAATTCTTTCCCATCAGCCACTGGGAGCTGACTTCGTGTCCCTGTCCTGCCAGTCCCCATAGAGGAGTGACTCCAGCATTAGGAACTGTGTCCTTGTACCGATCTTTGTTGCACATTTTAACCCGTTTCCCTTCTCCTTGGTGAGTGGTGTGTTTCCGTCCCCTCCTCCCTTATCTAACGCATTTTTTAAAGAGGCTTTAGATCTGATGGTGGTTTAACACTCCGGCTGGAAAGGGATGGACAGTTACTGGAGTGTGGGTCAGGAATGGAAGATTTTATTATTTCTGTAAGTTGTTTTTGTATAGACCAAAGCAAAGAATAAAATAACCCCTGCAGCCCCGTGCTGCCCTGAGCCTGTTCTTCTGTCGGCTGGGGATGGTCCCTCGGGGCAGCCAGGGGAAGGCGTAGCCATCGCCTTCTGTGGGCCCATGGTGAGTCCCTTTGTGGGGCAGAGGGATCTTGGTGAACTCATTCCCATGCTTGGCACCTGCTTTGCCTGGCCATGGGCCCAGGCTGCCGCAGAGCATGGCAGGACACCGAGGTTTATGTGCCATGCGTGGGACAGGAGCAAGCGGGGACAAAGCAGCAGGAGCTGGTCTGGGAAGTGGGACTGGGGGGAGCATCCTGCCTGAGCTCAGCGCCGTGGCCGCAGCCAACCCCAGTGCTCGGGGAAATGGATCTGCTTCCTGCTGTGGCCCGTGCCAGCGACGAGCAAAACAACAGCTGCTTTCCGGGCAGTCCCAGCAGAACCCAGCTCACTTCCTGAGGGCAGTGGGGCTGGGGTGGCTCGTGGGACAAAGCTGGGGGCCAGACAGCCCTTGGCCAGCTGTGGCCGCTGCTAGAGCAGGAGACAGTCAGTGACAGGCCTTGGCTCCAGCCCTGTGTGCCTGGGATGGGGGTTAGGCTGTGCCGAGCTTGGACCCCACCTTGTGGCTCCCAGTCAACCCTGCTACGGGTCACAGGGATGCTCCTGCTGTGAGATCTGGCTGTCCCCAAAGTGCCAGCGGGTCTGGAGATACCCCAGAACATCTGCTCTAGGAGGGGTCGGGTCCTGCGGCCATCCTGGAGCCATGGGCAGGGATGCATGTCCCGATATCCCCAGTCCCACTGCGGCAGAGCTGCCAGGGGCCGTGTCCGGGATCGTTGGGGGAAGCAAAGCCGGAGGACGCCGGGACCAGAGCAACAGGAGCTGCCTGCGGGGTCCCCAGGGAGCGGCATCCCACGGTGGGCTGCGGGAGCGGCGGGACGGACTGTGCACCCCGGCATCCTCGGCCGCGCCCCGCACCTGCCGGGGAGTGGCTTTCGTTACCGGCGGGGCCCGGGAGCGATGTCCGAGGGCTCCGCAGCCACCGCCGCGCCGGGAGCAGCGCCCAGCGGGACCGCGGATCTCCCGCTCCGGGACCGCCCGCTGCAAACCCGGCCTGCATCCAAACCCGGCATCTCCAGCACTCCCGGGCACACCGAGCCCTCAGCTCCCGCGGTGTCCCGCCTCACCTCCGGGGCGCTCCCGGTGCCCGCTGTCACCGGGTGCGCTCTGCCTCCGGCTCTCCCGCTGTCACCGGGTGCGCTCCGCCTCCGGCTCTCCCGCTGTCCCGCGTTCCCCCAGGCTGCCTTCGGGCACCCCAAATCCCCGGGCAGCTCGCGCGGGCGAGCCCCGGGCCGTGCCCAGCAGGTCCCCACCCGTCCCCTGGGGTTGTCACAGACGGCGGCTGCCGCAGCCCCCGCAGGATTTGCCTCGTCTCTCCCCTTCTCACGGCGCTCGGCCGCTCCTCGGGAGGTGCCCGGGCAGGAGCTGCAGGACGGCATCGGGCAGGGCAGGGAGCAGCAGGCGCGAGTCTGCACAGGTACCCGGGGCGGTCTGAGCCGGGACCTTGCTCCTCCTGGCCCACGTCCCATCGGTGCCGGGAGCACCGTCCCGCTCTCGCCCAGCTCCCGTGGGGCAGGTCCCCGGGTCACCTGGTAGAGAGGGAGCAGTGGGGTCCGGGGTCAATGGGAGCGGGGGGCGGTGGGAGCAGCGGGCGATGGGAGCTGCTCGCACGTGTCTGAGCAAGGCTCCCCCGGGGAGAGTGAATGTACGTGCAGGAGCTGGGCCAAAAGCCGACGCAGGGCTCTGGCAGTCCCGGCTGAGCTGACTCACCGGCCGGGCTCCCTCCCCGGAGCCAGCGGCAGCGCGGCACCTCCACACGGTGGGTCCCCGTTCTTCTCTGGGGAGAAGAGGGTCTGAGGGCTTGGGGCTGAGGAGCTGTTCTCCTGGCATCACGGTGCAGGATTGGGCCCCGAGGTCTAGTGGACCCAGCGCCATGGGGCAGAGGACTGGGGAAGGCTGTGGGTGTGCTGTGGGGTCTGCATGTTGCCTCGTGCCGTCCCTGTGTGCCAGGGGGTGCAGAGTGGCCTGGTCTGGGTGCTGTGCATGTGGCAGCGACCCTGAGCACGTGCCAGGAGAGAGGGCAGCAGTGCCCCGGCATGAGCCTGCAGCCAGGAACGAGGGGCTGCTGGTGCCACAGCCCCCGCAATGGTGGAGGTGGGAGCAGGAGTAGGGATGGGGCAGGGGGCTTGTGCAGAGGCTCCTGCCCCACAGGGCAGAGCAGCAGCAAGTACCAGCAGTGGCTGCAGCCCGAGCCAGAGGCACTGGAGGTGGCAGGAAAGCAGGGGTATGCTGGATTTATGGCCCGTCTCATGATGTGTTTATAGTTGGACTGGGGCAGCTGCAGATGCTGCCCAGCCCTGCCCTGCACTGCACGGCAGGTCCCTGCTCCGCATCCTGGTGCCGACAGGGTGGAGGTTCACAGGTGGACTTTGCTCTTCGAGGTGGAGCTCCCCAGGGCTCTCGCTGGCACCGCTGCCTTGTCTGCCCACTGCCGGGAAGCTCGGCAGCTCCTTCCCTGCTCGCTCCCCAGGCAGAGACCCAGCAGGGATTCCCGTGGCGGGGCAGGGTCCTGTCCTGTCCGGCACTGGCGCTGCTTTGGTGCTGAGCCCCCCGCGTCAAGTAGCAGCCACCGCAGAGCAGGTACGCTGACCCCTTGCCTCTGCCAAGCCTGCCCCACATTCAGGGGTGGAGCTAAGCTGGAGTCTGTTCCCACAGCTCCCCTGTCTCAGCGGCACGGAGCCGGGACACCTGAGCCCTGGCGATGCCGTCCAGCCCCTGGGCTGGCAGATGTTGCCTCGCAGGAAGGTGTTTGTCCTACGGCGGGATGCTGGGGAATACGGGGGTTCACGATGTGTCCCTGGCCCCTAAAGCATCACCCGAACGGCTCCTTCCCCCCAGGCAGGGGCCGGAGAAGGGACTCTGCTGCCCGCCAGCGCCGCTCCAGGGAGCCAGGGCGGACGGTGCCTCTCCCCATGGCAGCCAGGCCCCCACGTACCGCCAGCCAAACTGGACACCCCGGTCCCACGAGAGACCCTCCCCAGCCAGAGCCCACCCGCCTGCCGCTTCCAGCCCAGCCCGGACTCACCTGTCACTGCCTGTCCCCGCACCAACCCAGTGCCCCACGGGCCAGACACGGGCACACACCGCGATGCCGCGACCATCACCGGTGGGTAGAGCTGGGGGTGCCCGTGGGAAGCCTGGGGGAACCGGGGTGAGCAGGGTGAGGAGCTGGGTCTACTTCGGGCTGTTCCTTCATGGCTGTCCCCATTCTGCGGCCGGAGATGAACCACTGTCCCGGCATCCTTCACCCCACGCTGCATCCCACGCCCGCTGTCCCCGGCGCCGCTCGGCCGGGCAGAGCGTGGCCAGGAGATGGCAGCAGGACCCTGCCCGCAGACAGCGCGGCGATGAGGGGGGCGAGGGCAGAGCTGGGGCAGGGGTCCCTGAGTGCCACCCTGCGGGGGACCCCCCAGTCCCCACACGAGTGGCTCTGGGGACAGCCCCAGCTGGTGGCACCAGTCCCAAACCCCGAGGGGACAGAGTGGGCTGAGGGGTGCAGGAGGTGCTCCCCAGCCACCTCCCAAACCTCCTCTGCAGTCCACTCCCCCCAAACACCCCCTCCCCTGGGCTGACACCATGTCTGTCTGTCCCCAGAGCTGTGCAGCGAGGATGTCCCCGAGGTGGAGATCGTCAGCCTGCTGGGCGAGCAGCTGCCCCGCTACACGCTGCGGGCTGACACCGTCTTCGGCTACGACCACGGTGACTGGCTGCGAGCCCCTCCCGGCCCCCCACAGCCCGTAGCCCCCCTCACCCCCCAGCAGATAGAGGAGACCCTGCAGTATTTCCGTGAGTGCCCGCGGGCGGCGAGGGCGGTGGGGCTGGTGAGGGTGGTGGGCACAGGCCCAGTGTCTGTGCAGGGTTGTGACGGCAAGGACAGCCTGGGAGCTAATCACTGCTAATGAGATTGACGGGCTGGATTTCCTCACCCAGAACATCCCGGGCTAATTCTGGGAGCAGCTTCTGCTGAGCCGAGCCGGATGCTGGGAGAGAACCCCCATCATCTCCCGGGACCCCCTTCATGCCCCTGCTCCCCCGCGCTGTGCCGTGGCTCACAGGGGTGGGACACTGGTGGGGTTGGCAGGAGGTGTGCCAGTGAATCCCAGTGCTGCTGCTCCCCCAGTCATGACAGCCCGGAGCGGGGCTCAGGGCCCCGCTGCCAGCAAAGCCCCCAGAGCTGTGGGGATGCCAGGGGAAGACCCCTGCATGGCTTGGCAGGGGCAATGCCGATGGCACTGTGACGTGGCCCATTCCTGCCGTGAGGTCGGGGTCCAGCGGGGGGCAGAGAGGGATTATTTCTGCTTTGTTTCTGCCTCTGCCTTGCATGTGGCAGGGACAGGATTAGAGCAAGGGGCTGGGGGATGGATGTGGGGCAGCGGGAGACAGATGGGGCTGAGGCCTCCACCCACCTGCTCCCGCCAGGCTGGGCTGGGGGTGAATCCTCACCATGCCTTGCCTGTGCTTGCAGCCTTCCCCTTCTGGCTGCTCCCCTCTCTGCTCAGCAGGTGGTGGGGTGTGCCCCCCCCATCAGCACTGCACCCTGCAGTGACAGTACAGGGGACTGAGCCCCAAACCCCGTCTCTGTGCCACAGGGCAGGGAGCACGCACCACCACAGGAGCCCAGCACCCCATCCCTGCTCTGTGGGGCCAGTGGTTCTCAGTCCTGGACTCCTGCAGGTCACAGATATCCAGGCCTCCAGTGCCGCTGGCATGTGCTGGTGCGGAGGGGGCTCGTGGCGTCATTCCTTTACCCAAACCTTTAAGCTGCCATCAGAAATAGCCCCCTGTAATCTGCTTGTGCAGGCATAGGGAACTTGCCCAGAGGAGCAAATCCTGGGCCAGGGGATTAGGAAGAAGCAGCTCCTGCCTGTCCATGCCGAGACGTGTGCTTGAGTCCTTGGGGTCCCTGGGGGGTGGGTGCCCAGTTGATGGTGCTGGCTGTGTCCCAGGCTTTACCAGGGGAAACACCAATGCCAGGAGGAGGGAGAGGCTGGGACTGAGGGCATCTGCCCCAGTCCCCACTCCGGAGGGGGCTGGGGGTTACAGCAGGATGTGGTTGGGGTCAGGATCCCAAGAGGTAGGGGTCAAGGAGTCAAAGGTGTGGGGTGGTGAGAGGCAGCTTCAGCTGCACCCATTTGCTGATTATTTGGGTGCTAACCAAGAGGGGCATTGGGGCAGGTGACGAGGACAGAGCACGCTGGCATTACCAGCATCACACCCACGCGGCTTGTGCTACGTGCCTGCCAGCTCCTCCATAATTCAGCACACCATGATTTATTCAGTTTTCCTTCTTCTGCACCAGTGTGGTTGTGGGGATAAGAAGGTGCCAGCCAGGGAGTGTGGGGCATCCTGCGTGTGGCATGGAGGGGGCCAGGCTTGTGCCAGCCCATGCTTGCTGCTGGAGGTGGTGAATGGGAAGGCTGGAGTGGGATGGAAAACCCTTTCCCTGTCCGGGGACCTGGCAGGTCCCAGCACTGGTGCTACAGGTGCAGGGTTTGTGATGTGGGTGATGATGGGGGGACCAGGCCTGGGGTGGCAGAGCTGGGCTGGCCAGAAAAATGTGCCCTGACTGTCACGGGGACCCCAGCCCCGCACAGTCATGGCTTTGTGTGAAGGGCCCAAAACCTCTCCCTGTCCTTCCCAAGGGGCAGAAGCCGCTGTCTGTGCATGACCCATAGCATCAACCCTGCAGACCCCAAGTGTCCCCTCAGCAGTCATCACCACCCATGGAGGCCCGTGTGCCCAGACTCCCCGGGCTATGAGTTGGGAGAAGAGGTGGGACACAGAGCTCACCTGCTCCAGCCCCCCAGGGCTGAGCAGAATTGCCCTGGTGGGTGCCCCAACAAGAAGCCCGGTCCTAGGGTGCCTGGTGGGGACCGTGTCCCTGGGGCTACCCGGGAAAGCGGAGGCAATGAACACCCCCGGGCAGCGTCTGGCACCCCCCGGCCCCGCATCGCCCCCGCTCCGCTCCCGGCCCCGCCCCCGTCCCGGCCCCAGCCCCGGCCTCGCCGCTGGGGGATGCGCCGGGCAGGTGCGCGGGGACGGGGCGATCCTATAAATAGGGGCGGGAGCGGCCGCAGCGGCTCCGCTCGGCGCGGCGGGGCTGGGCACGGCTGGGTGGGCGCAGCGGGCTGGGCGGCTGCGGTGGGCTCGGCACGATGGAGATCTGGAGCAGCCCCGCCGCCTACGATGAGTTGAACGGGAACGCGGAGCGCGGCGGCGGCGCGGACCCCATCGCCCGGGAGCTGGAGGAAGGTGAGGGCAGCCCGGGGGGTCCCGGCACGGGGATGGGGATCGGGATGCGGCTGCAGCAGTGCTGGGTCCCCCCGGGGCTGGTCCGGAGCGGTCAGGGCCGGGGTCTCGCCGGGGCCGGGGCTGGAACAGAGCGGTCAGGGCCGGGGTCTTCCTTCCGGAGGTGTCGTCTGCTCCCCACCTGTGCGTTCCCGCAATCCTGGTCTCTCTCGCCACTCTCTGGCCCGGGACCGCCGCCCGGTCCCTTGGGGACTCCCAGGGTCACCTCGACCCTAAGGAGACCTGTCCCGGCACCGGCAGTGATGGGGAGAGGACGGAGGGACGGGGCAAGGGGCCCTGCCAGGTCTGCGTGTGCCCGTGGGGAAAGGCGTCCCTCCTGCCCTGGGAATGGGGTCCTCCCCTCCCGCAGCCGCGGGATCGGGCCCGCAGATGGATGTTTACATGTTTGCCAGCGCTGCAGCCCCCGTCTCCCAGGGCCAGCCGCTCGCTCCAACCGTAACGATGCTCATGCTCTAATTATTTCCAATTAATGGCTCAGGGGCCTGACGAGGTGCAGTTGGGGACCCCTGCGGGGAGCGGGTCCTGTCGGGGTGCAGAGAGGGGGGTGAGGCTGGGGCTGGGGCTGGGCCTTCTTCCCATGCACATGTTTGGGGTGCGTGCCCTCTGGGGCGTGGGGCAGCACCCGGGGCAGTGAGGACTGGGCGGGACCGGGGTGCCGAGTGGGGGCATTGCCATGACTACACATTCACCATTACACAACCCCAGCTGGGGAGGCCTAATGGGATTTGTGTGGCTGAGCTTCCCCGTTAACCCACTTCATCTGCACGACTGGGGGGTGGCTGTGACTGGGGACGTGGGTGGGGGCCCTGAGCGCAGCCAGCGCTGCTCTGCCAGGGGAAACTGAGGCACACACCCTCGGGGCAGCAGAGTATCAGAAAGAGCATCCTGAGTGCTGTGCGGTGTGGGCAGGGTGCGGGGTACAGGCAGGTCCCGGGCTGTAAGCAGGGTCTGGGGTGCGGGCAGGGCTCGGGGCTTTGCGCCTGCTCCCGGCTCCCTCCCACCGCACGGCTCCAGCGCCGCCGTCTGGGTGCGTGCCCGGCGCTGCCTGGCAGCTCCTGCGGGCGCAGTTGCCAGGATCCGTACCAGGGGGACCGACGTCTCCATCCTTGCACCTCCTCTCCCTGCCAGAGACCCAGAGAGCAGCGGGGGGAGGCAGAGCTGTAGCTGGGGCCCGGCCTGGCGCGGTGGTGTTGGCGTGGCGGGCAGCTGCCCCTGCCCGCCGCCGCCTGTGCCTCTGTTGCTGTGTGGATCGTTGTGTTGTGCAGCTGGAGGGGCATCGGGTGGGTGCGGGCTGCAGCATCCCCTCCCCCAGAGAGAAACTAGGGCAGGGCTGGCTTCTCGGGGGCGATCTGGGGGAGGGGGCCGGGGACAGATTGGAGGGGACGCCGCCTGTGAGCCCGACTCGGCACGGTGCCACCCACAGCTATTTATACTGGAGCTCCAGCCTGCTTTCTGCTGGAGATGTCACCTCCGATCCCGTCTCCGTTGCTGCCCTTCCCCGTCCCTCCTTTCTGCCTGTGAGTCCTGCAGTGGGGCTGGCACTGTGCCTGTGCTGAGGTTGTGGGGGCAGCGAGGGGGCCTAACATTTTCCTTGCCACCCCAAGGTGCCGGCAGGGTTGGGGTGAGGTGTGAGCCCCCAGTTTCCCATGATGTTGTCACGGCTGTGGGGATCCCTGCCCTCCTCTGCCTGGCACTGCACAAGGTGCCACCCAGCAGAGAAAAGGTCATTTTTGGAGACCAGCCTGGAGCAGCCTTGGGGGGACAGTGCTGAGCCCCTGGGTCACTGCTCCCGCAGTGTGGGGCTTCACCTTCTGGCCCTCTCCCCCAGTCCTGTGCGCTGAGCGGGTGGTCAGGATCACGAAGACTTACCACGACATCGACGCTGTCACCAACCTGCTGGATGAGGTATGTTGAAATCCCACCTGCGTGAGGGCTGGTGGGACCCTGGGGACACAGGGCCAGGTGAGGACTGGGGAAGGGATGAGTCCCAGCTGAGGCAGAGCTGCCCCTTGCAGAAAGAGCGGGACCTGGAGTTAGCAGCACGCATTGGGCAGTCCCTGTTGAAGCAGAACCGGAGCCTGACCGAGCGCAATGAGCTGCTGGAGGAGCAGCTGGAACTGGCCAAAGAGGAGGTAACAGCTCCTGGGCACAGGTTGAGGCCTTGGCCCCCTGCGCACCCCCCTGGGGGCAGCTGTGGTCCCCTTGGCCGTGTCCTGAAGCACCTTGTCTCTCCAGATTGCACAGCTGCGCCATGAGGTCTCCATGCGGGACGACCTTCTCCACTTCTACACCACCACAACGGAGGAGAGCGAGCCCACCACCACCACCTCCACACCGTGAGTGGGGGTCCCTGTCCTGCTCCTCGGCTGGGGCAGAGCTGTTCCTGTGGGTTGTGCAAAGGTGCTGGGCAGGACTGGCCACGCTCCCTTCCCTCCCTTGGTGGCTGTGGCTCTAACCCACAGAGCCTGGTTGCTGCAGATGCCTGGGAGCTGGAGGGGTGGGCAGGGATCTGGGTGGGCAGCCCCATCCTGCCCGCACTGCGGGTGCTCAGTGCCATCCCTGCTGTCCCCAGGCTGCGCAGGCACGAGTCCTCGCTGTCCCTGCAGCAGTACTTCCAGTACGACACCTTGCAGCAGAAACTCAAGTGCCTGGAGGAGGAGAACCAGAAGCTCCGTATGGAGGTGAGCAGAGCCAGCCGGCAGAGGCCCCTCAGTGCCCACCTGTGCCCTTCTCGCAATGGGAGGACCCGAGCTGACCCCGGGGGAGACGGAGGTCCCGCTTGTCATGCTCAGCCCCTCCAACCCTCTCCCCCAGGCCACCCACATCGCCACGGAGACCTGTCAGTACGAGGACCAGGAGCAGCAGCTGATGATTGACTGCGTGGAGCAGTTTTGTACGTAGGGCTCGGGGGTCTGCAGGCGCTGCCCAGCAGGCGCTGCCCAGCTGGGTGGGCTGGGGCTGGGGTCCGTGCTCCGGCGGTGACGGACCGCGGCCCTTCCCCAGCCGAAGCGAGCCAGCAGGTCGTTCACCTGTCGGAGGAGCTGGCGCGCAGGGCGGAGGACGCGGCACGGCAGCAGGAGGAGATCACCCAGCTCCTGGCGCAGGTCACGGACCTGCAGCAGAAGTGCCGCACGGTGAGGGTGCCCTGCCCGTGCCGGGGGGACGGGGGTGCGGGCACAGCGCCCTGACCTGGCCGCTCCTGCCCGCAGTACGGCTCCGAGGTGGAGGAGCTCCAGCAGCACCTGACCGCGGCGAAGGAGGTGCAGCAGCAGCTCCGGATGGAGGTGAGCCCGGGCGAAGCCGTGGGTGCCCGGCCTGGAGGGGGTTCCTGCCCCGCTGCCCCCGGGGCCGTGCTCGAGCTGTGCCCGTGTCCCCGCAGCTGAGGGACCTGCAGGAGAAGTACGCGGAGTGCGGCGGGATGCTGCAGGAGGCCCAGGAGGAGGTGAAGAGCCTGCGGAGCCGCAGCCTGCCCAACAGCACCGTCAGCCGCTACAGCGCGGCCAGCCTGCTGCCCGTGGTGAGCGCGGGGGGCCGGGCGGCAGGGTGGGGGTCCCTGCTCTCCCCTCTACTGACTCTGCGTACCCCTGTGCCCAGGACTCTCTGGCGGCTGAGATCAAGGGGATGATGAGGAAGAGGACAGACAGCTCCTCCTCGGACTACAAGTGAGTGCTGTCATCCGTGGCTCGTGCTGTGCCATGGGACGGGGTCCGGCTCACCCGCACCCGCTTCTGCCCGCAGGAGCTACCAGCGCGTCTTCGAGACGGTGAAGGCCGTGAACCAGGCAGCCAAAGCCAGGTCTTGCTCTGAGTCTCCCCACCATGTTCCAGGCTCCAAGCAGCTGTCGGCTGCCCACTCTGGGGGGGCCAGCACCCCCCACACCAGCTGCTCCGGCTCGGAGGACGCCCGGTGAGTGCCGGGTGGAGGGGAAATGGGGCCAGGTGGGAGAGCGGCTGTCCCTGCACAGGAGCCGGGGTGCTGGTGAACTGCTGGTCACACCAGAGCAGGAACCAGCCTGGGGCGGGAGGGCAGGGCCCGGCTGGGGCCCAGCAGAGCCCGAGGTGCAGTGTGGCAGGCTGCACACCCTAACGCTGTGCCCGCCAGCAGGGCCGAGGGGGCCAGCGAGGACTCCCGGGCAGCCCCGGGCCGGCAGGACCTGGAGGCGGCGGTGCAGCGGCTGTCGGTGCGGCAGCAGAGCCACGTCTCCGAGGAGCGCTCCTTCTTCGAGGCCGAGCGGGAGCGCAAGCTCTGGCGGCTGAGAGATGGGGCGAGCTCCAGCGGCTTCCTCACCCCCGAGAGCAGCATCGTCTCCACTGGCACCAACTACTCGGGGGGCTCGGAGCTCACCGCTGGCTCCAGCTTCTCCCTCGGCTCCCTCACCTACTTACCCGACAAACTCCAGATTGTGAAGCCACTGGAAGGTGAGGAGCAGCGGGGGATGCAGAGCTGCAGGTGCTCTGAGGGTCCAACACCCCCACCTGAGTTCCCCCTGGCTGTGTCCCCCCCAGGCTCTGTGACACTCCACCACTGGCAGCAGCTGGCACAGCCCAACCTGGGTGGGATCCTGGTGCCCCGTCCCGGGGTGCTCACCAAAGACTTCAGGCAGCTGGACATCGACCTGGAGGAGGTGTACAGCCTCAATGACCTGGAGGAGGATGATGTGGACACCAGCTCCTTCCAGCTGCTCCCTACCTCAACCCCCGCCAAAGCCAAGGAGCGCCCCAGGGGTGAGCGTGGGTGGAGGGGACGGAGGGGACGCAGCCCCCGCAATGCCCCTGTCCTGTCGAGGCTGCCCCTCGCCTCCCGCTCTCCCCTCTTGCCGCAGCCTGTCCCTGCCACCCCGCTGTCCCCACGGGGATGCTCCGCCTGCAGCTGCTCAGGGGCCGTTCTCGGGCAGCCCCGGCGGGACGAGGCCTCGCCACCACCCTGGCGAGCCCCTGCGGCCCCTCGGCTGCCTGGAGGGGACAGGTCTGGGACAGACGGCATCTCCCGGTCCCACCTGTGCTCGCTGCCCCCTCTGAGCAGCCACCTGCCCTCAGCTGCTGCTGGAGCTGTGTCCGGCGCATGGAGCTTCCAGCCCAGCTTCGGCTGTCCCGCCTGCCCTCGGCCGTGCCCTCCGCCTGCGTCCTGCCCCCCTCCCCGTTGACCCCTTGTCTCCTGTCCCTTCCAGTGTTCCTCTCTGTTAACAACCTCCCCCAGACCCCGTCTACCTTCACCATCACCACCTGCCACATCCTCCACCCCACCACTGCGATCACCACGGTGACACCCAGGTAAGGCGCGTGGCCCCCGCCGCCTGCGCTGCCTGCACCGGCCCCGCTGTGCCCCCCGAGCTCTCTCCTCCTCTCGCCCATGCCTGGCTCCCTCCAGCTCGAGGAACTGGCAGGCCGGGGGCCACCTGCAGCCCCTGATGCTCTGAGAGGTGCCAGCATTAGAAACATCCCCAAATGTGGCTGCTGGGGGTGTCTGTGTGCCCGGAGCTGGGACCACCCCCCCTCCTCTGCACAGCACCCTGACGGATGGACAGCCTTCCTCGGGTGAGCTCGCCCAGGAGAGCAGCACCGCGGGCACGGAGCAGAGAGTGCTCCCGGCACTCTGGGGAACCGACACAGATTTCCTCCCTCCACACTTGGGCAGCAGCCAGGAGCTTTCCCCAGCCGGGTGCTGGGCTGTCCCTTCATTAATGAGCACCGGTGATTAGCCCTAATGAGCCCTCCCAAGGCTCGGTGGGGGTTGGTGTGAGCTGGAGTTCACTGTTAGACAAAACCCTGGTGTCTGGAAATGCTCGTGGAGCAGTGACTGTGTCCCGATCTCTCCTGGCTGCCGAGGAGCAGCCCCCAGCACTCCCCTGTGAGCTTTGGGGTGCCTGAGTAGTTTGCAGCACGGGGGGCTCCTGTAGCCCAAGGCTCGTTAGGTGAAGGAGGAAAGGGGCTCCTGCTCTGCCCGCAGCCCTGCCTGGCCCCTTCAGCAGCACCGCCCAGGCCAGGGCCCCCCACCTGATCCCCACTTCTGCTCTCTCTTCCCCTCCAGTCTGTATCATGCCGTCGTGCCTTCTTGTGGGCCCTTTGAGGGGCTGAGCCTCAGCAGCCCCTCACCAGAGCAGACTCCTCCCACACTGGCACTTGGCCCTGGACCCCCGAGCACGCCCGTGGGACTCTTCAGGCTCTTGCTGGGGCGAGATTCCCACTTGGCACCCAGGACTGGATCATGGTGGGCCCCCTCCCTCCACTCCCAGGACCCTCAGAATCCTGAGCCCCAGCCCCCCCCTGTGCCCAGGGGTCAGGATGGACCCCGACCCAGGAGCAGCATCTTCAGCTGGAACCTGGTGGAGAAGTTGCAGCGCCTGGGGCTGGACAAGGTGGTGGCCAGAGGGGAGACGTCCTATGCCCAGCCAGGGCCCAGAGGGGCCCGGGGCATCCAGAAGTGACACTGCTGCAGAGCCCCCAGGCTCAGGGTGAGACACATCCTCTTCCTCACCCATCCACGGGGGAATGGAGACAGGAGAAGCTTCAGCCTCAGCTCCTGTTGCTGCCCCAGGTCCGTCAGCGCTCCTGGCACCAGCGTGGGGAGCTCTGCCCTGGCTGCAAGGACAGAACCCGGCCCTGCTCCTCATGTGTGGGGGGTACAGGGGGTGCTGGCTGACCCTGTCCCTGCTGGGGGGTATGGACCCTTCACAGGAGCCAGTTTCTGGCAATAAAAACTGTTCCTGCTTCTGCTGAGCCCGGCTGTGGAGCGAGGGGCAGCTGGGCCCTTTGGGGCTGTCCAGATGCTGCAGCGAAGGGCAATGCTCAGTCTGGGCTCGGGTGCGTCCTGGGGCAATGTGCTGGGGCCAGGGGAAGACCCCTGCACCCTGGCTGGGCCCCTGGCCAGCACCTGGACTGGACTGGCTTTTAAGGGGATTAACTGCTGGTTTAACTCTTTCCTGCCCACTGAGTAGCAATAGGAGCAGCACTCACAGCTTGGGATGTTTCTGGGGGCGCAGCTGTTGCTCCCCCCAGCCCTGTCCCTCCTTCCAAGCTGTGCCCCATCCCCTGGCAAATAAATGTGAATTCACAGAGCAGCTCGTGCGTGCTGTGTCTGCTGCCACGTTCTGTGTTTGCCGCCGTGCGCAGTTCGGTCTCTGCCCTGTGGGGCTGGGGGCAAATCCCTGCTGCCCACCCTCCCAGGCTCTCCCCAGCACAGCCCGGAGTGCAGAGGCCGTAGTGCCAGAGTTTTATTGTGGTAAAGGACGTGTGCTGAGTGTGCGAGGGCTCTGCGTGCCCAGTCCAGCCCAGCGGCTACGCGGCACCGGCCTCGTCCTCAGCGCTGCGGCGGCCGAAGTCCATCCAGTCGGGGTAGTAGTGGTCGTGCAAAGCCTCCATCCCCTCGTCCTCGTGCACAAAGGCCTTGCGGTTGTTCAGCTCTGCCAGGGCAAAGGCAGCAGTTAGAGCTGGCACGGGGGCCAGGCTGTGCCCCCCGAGGGCTGCCCACCCCGAGCTCCCAGTACCTGTGAGGATGTGGGGCAGGAACTGGGACAAGAAGTGCTGCTGCTCCTGGGACAGGTACTCGGGCCAGTCCCGCCGGACCAGGCCGGGGCGGTGCTGGTGGGGGTCCCCCGTGGCAGCCGGGGCCTCGGCCGCCGGCCGGCACTGGCAGGAGGTCACCGCGAGGGCGAGCAGGAGGGCGAGGCACAGCGTCACCTTCATGGCTGTGGAGAGACTCAACGGGGAGGGGAAGTGGGGGAGCTGCAGCCCCGAACTGGGGCAGGCTCAGCCTGTGGTGAGGGTGGCCTGGGCACTCAGCTCCAGGCCATGGCCAGTTCAGTCCCCTCTGTCCCTCCCTTTGGGTCCCCAAGTCCCCTCCATCCCTTCCATCTTCTCCCCAAGTCTTCTCCATCCCTCTCTCCTGGCTGGTTCCCAGTTCTCCTGGAACCAGAGTCAAGGCAGAGGGATCCAGAGGGATCGTGTCCCACTCCTTGCTCCTTGCAAGGGTACTGGAAACTAAAGCACATGGCTAAGAGCATCATCCAGATCCTCCCTGAACTCCAACAGCTGGGGAGCAGGGTTCTCATCCCCAGGGCACAGCGAGGCCCCAGGTCCCCTCTGTCCCTCCCAGTGGGTCTCCAAGTTGCTTTGTCCCTCCCATCTGCTCCTCAAGTTTCCCCCATCTCTCTCTCCCAGCTGGTCCCCAGGTCATCTCTGGAGAGTGCCAGAGCCCTGTGAGACTCACCTGTGGGTTCTGGGGCTCAGCAGGGTGTCCTGGTGGGTGTCTCGGTGGGTGCCTCTCTCCAACATCACCCCAGCTCACTCCTGCTTTTTCACCGCCTGCCGGGGCTGCCACACCCCAGGGCGGCTCCACACACATCCACCCACCCACCCGCGGGGGGGCCCTGGGGCAGCTGTGTGTGCTCACAGACACACAGACACACACAGACACACAGACACACAGCTTGACAGAGTCGTATCCATACAGAGGGACACGCGTGCCCATATTCATTCCTAGCTACACGTGCACACACGTCTGGCTGCCTGTGGACATACGTGAACACCCACAAATCCAGGTGAAGCAGCCTTGGCTGCACGTGTGCGCAGAACAGGACAGCTCTGTGTGCAGCTGAGCACGCACAGGCACACGCCCCTGGTACCCCCACATCCCCACACCCACAGTTAGAAACGCTTACACTGAGTCCCAGGGATACCTACACACATACACCCGTGCAGGTATTTATTTAGGTAGGTACTACTAGTATACGAGACTGTAATTATAAGACACTTTATTATTATTATTATTTATTATTTATTATTATTTATTATTCATTATTCATTATTTTTATTATTATAGAATAGACAGCAACTATACAGTATCATACAGTATAATACACTGCAATGGTGTGCATATATAGGTATAGATACATGTATAAATAATACAGTATAATATATAGCATTCTAAACAGTATAAAATACAAGTAACACGTAACATATACATTTCTAAGAGATAACATGGCTTATGCATCTGTGTAAGCACATGGGTGCACATGGGCACAGAGACACAGCTACAGGCATGGACACGTGTGCACGTGTGTGTTTATATGGATGAGGACTGCAGGGGGTAACTGTATGTCATGGAGTGGTGGAGGGTGTGTGCAGAGGGATGGATGCATCAGGAACACCATGACATATCTCTCTCTATATGTAACCACACATATATGCATTTTTGGAGGTCTTTTCCAGCCTAAATGATTCTGGGATTCTGTATATGTATGTCTATTTGTACACCTATATCCAAACGTGCACATTTATACATATTTGCATAAACACACCTATCTATGTATGTAAATACTGATATATATGCATCTACATAAACACACAGGTATCTACGTGCATAACCACGTGTGTGTGTATACACACACATATGACATGAGCACAGAGGTTCCTCTGTGTCTGTACACACACACACACACGGATGTACCCACACAGCGACACCCAGCTCTGTGTGCACGTCTGTAACACGAGTTGCGCCACACGGGCTCTGTGCCCCCGGGGTCTGGGGGCTGCACAGACCTGGGGGCTGTGTCCGTGTGTGTGGGAGGCCCCTCACCAGGACACAGGCCCTGGAGCAGCCCATTCTGCAGCTCTGGATCTCTCCCTGCACCGCGAGAAGCTCTGGGGTGTTGTGGAAGGAGCGGGCCCCGCTCACTGTCAGAGCCCCCCGAAGATCCTTGTGTCTCCACCCACTCCCTCATTCGATATTGACGGTTCCTGCTGCTGTATTGACCCTCCACCTGTGTATTTGTAGAGACCATTTGTCTCCCTCCTTCAATAAACCCTGTGAACGACATCCCGGGCTGGGGCACGTCACTGTCCCGTGTCCCCGCGCATTCCCAACGAGCCGTGTTGGTGCTCCTCAAACAGCCCTGAAACAAATGGGCTTTGGATGGCCGGAAGGCAGCGGCACCCAGCACCCCGCAGCCATCGATTGCTCGCTCCACCGAGCGCACTGCACAAGGAACAAACAAATTGTTTTCCAATTTCTGGCTTTTAATGGCTCAATCTGGACCAAATGAGCCGTCAGGGTGATGGGGACACGGCGGCCGCTCCCTCCAGGGCCACGGGCTTGGCATCACCTTGACGCAGGTTTGCCACCGGCCCCTTGGGCACTTGGGCTGAGTCCTTCTCTGGGTGGACAAAAAGGGCAAGCTGGAGGATGGACCAAGCACTCCTCGCCCCTGCCTGGCTGGGCCTGGCAGCGGCCAAATCTGTGGGCAGCCTTGCAAAGCCAGCGGGAAGAAGTCTGGGCTGGATGTGCTCCGACACCGGGGGCACGGGAATTCCTGGCACAGCAGCAGCAGAGTAGAACTGATTGGGCTGTG
Organism: Platysteira castanea; assembly: GCA_013397175.1. Lineage (NCBI taxonomy): Eukaryota > Metazoa > Chordata > Aves > Passeriformes > Platysteira > Platysteira castanea. The sequence goes on along the minus strand of VYXC01005572.1, from coordinate 104,764 downwards.
TCAGGTTGTGGGCACAATCACACCCTGGTGTGGGTGCCAACACTGGCACTGCCAGCACCTGCTCTTGATGTGCAGGGCTGGTCACCTGACTGCCAGCACCTGCCCCTCGAGGTAAGGGCAGGCTGGAGGTCACTTCCAGGTGCAGGCAGGGCTGGAGGTCACTGAGGTATGGCTAGGGCTGGAAGTCACTACCAGGTACAGGTAGGGCTGGAGGTCACTCCCAGGCACAGGCAGGGCTGGAGGTCACCTGCCTCCTCGGTGCACTCGCAGCTGCTTTGCATAATTGCAGCAATTTGGTTTCCAAGAGCAAAGTCTCCCGGGAAAGTGACAGTGAACTCGGTGCTCCCGAGCAGCACGTGGGAGATGGGGCTCATTGCAGCAGGGGATGCAGCCGTGACCTGCTCTGGGGGCTGCCAGGAGCAGGTGACCAGGGTGGGAGCAGCCTCCCAGGACACCCTGGCCCTTCCCACTGCAGGACAGATGGGCTGGGGGCAATGGGAGGGAAACCCAGGGATTTCCTGGGCAGTCTTAGGCATTTCAGTGCATTTCACATGGCTCTTGTGCAGGAGGCACCTCGCAGCCCCCAGAACCAGAGCTGCCCTCAACCAGTGCATTTTACTGCGATTTCTCCCTTGCTTGTCCAGCTTGAGCTCAGAAAACAAAGAGGGCACTGAGCCCCTGACCTGTGGCAGAGCCTCCCCCTCCTCCCCAGAGCAGTGTCTGGGAAGTGCTGACCCTGCCCAGGACTTACAGGAACACCAGCAGAGCAGGAGCCGGGTCGAGGGTTACAGAGCCCGGGCAGGGAGTGACTCAGCACCCACCCACTCCTTGGCCTGGCCTCAGCTCCAGGCACGAGCAGCAGACAGCACCAAGGGAATTCAGCTTCCTCTTCCTGCACTGCGCCAGAGTGGGGGACAACCCCCAGGGCCCCAAGGAGCCCCCAGGGCAGGGAATCCCACCAGGCCCCTGAGCACTGGGGCCATAGCACTGACGGCTAGAGAAGGTGCTTTGGCTGCTGGGAGCGATGGAACCCGCCACGCACAGGCTTTTGAAAACCAGTTTTATTTAAATAAGACTTTAAATACATTACAACGAAACATTAGAAATTAAACCAAAGCTATGTTACTGCACAGGGTGTGAGTGTGTCAGCAGCACAGAGCAGTGGTATTGACACAAGGCTCTGCAGCTCCAGCTACAGGGATGCTCCTTATGTTAGTCCAACATCGAGCCCTTGCCACAAGTCTAACCCATGGGACAGTTCCTTCACGTGCCTGGTACCTCAGGACTCACAGGTACCAGCACCTGAACTGCTGCCATCGGCCTCCAGGTCACTCTTCTGTCACTCCTTCCAAGCCAGGCTTCCCCAAATCCCTCTGCCTCCAGGAGCCAGCACTGCCCAGAGGGACAGCACCCTGTGCCTGTGCCACAGCACGGGGCCTCGCACCAGGCAGGGCACAATCCCCCTCCGTCAGGATGGAAGCACAGCTGGACTGAGGAGCCATCAGGACACGCCGAGTCCCTGGGCTTAGCTGGGAACAGCTGGAACTTTTGGCTTCAGGCTGGATGGTGCCACCGCCCGCGTTACCTCGGGGAAATGAGGGACAGCCAGACGAGATAGCATGGGCTCGTGTCAATTTATTACATCACCAATTACAACAGTCCAGACTCAACAGTGGACCCAAGATCGTTACATTACACAAACCGGCTGGTTTTAAACTTATGACAAGGGAGAGGTGGGAATTTCATGGTAAGGAAATCTTCTTGCATAAAGCTCCAGTGGCCCACAGGCACTTAAAACCCGTGGACTTTCAGCTGGTCGTCTTTAGCCAGTCCAATCTGCAAGACAGAAAACGCATTCACAGCATGAAGTGACGCCTCTGCGCATCTGAATCCTGCACACATCCACGGACGCGTGTGCATTTAACAAACTCGTGTTTATTTTAGCAAGCAGCAGGCCAAAGGTGTCCTACCTCCACAAGGAACTGGCAGATGTTCTTGCGCTGGTCACCCTGCAACTGAATCACTTCTCCATACTCGGGGTGCTCAATTACAGTACCATTGCAGGCAAATTTCTGCAACAAAGACACAAGAACCTCCTTAGCACCATATCAACATCCCTGCTGGGCGTGGCTGCTGCCCTCCCAGGCCCAAAGCTCTACCTTCTTGAAGGCCTTCACCAGTTTCTTTTTATCGTAGTCATCCGCGATGCCCTGGACTGTGGTGAGGGTCTTCCTGCCGTTGCGCTGCTGGATCCTTATATGGATGTAGTCCTCAGTGCCGGCCGGGAGCAGGTCATCACCCTTACTTGCATCCGCAAAGGGGTCTGCGGGGAGCGCCGTCAGGCCCCGCCCCCGCCACCACGCCATTGGCCGCCGCGCCCGCCCATCACGCGCAAGGCACGCCCCATTGGCCGCCGCGCCCGCATTTCACACCTTGACCCCGCCCCCAAGTGCCTGCCCGTCACGCGCGGATCCCGCCCGTCCCCCCACCCCATTGGCCGCCACGCCCGCCCGTCACGTTTGGGCCCCGCCCCCACCCCCCCGCGGCTGACGCAACCGGGCCCGGAATAGTAACTGCGCCACGGGGCGGGGCCGGGGCGGGGCCCGCGCGCTCCCCCGGCCCCACCGCACAAAGGGCCTCACCGAAGGGCTGG
>VYXC01005572.1:91593-102017 GCA_013397175.1 Platysteira castanea | reverse complement strand
GACCACTCAAACACCTCCAAATCCCCTTGGGACTCCCGCCCAAAGAACACGGTAGGCCCAGAAAACCTCACGGGGACCCCAAATCCCTTCCAGGCCTCGCAAATTTTCTTGGGACCCTCCAACCTTCCCCAAAACAGCCTTGTTCCCCCCCAAAACCTCTCCGGTACACCCCAACTTCCGCGGGAGTCCCCAAAACCCCCAGTCCCTCCCTCACTTTCTTAAGATCTCCTTGGGGCCCTCTAACCCCCTCCAAAATCCCCTTGGCACCCTCAGAAGACTGAACCCCTTTCCTGCCGGCCCCTCACACTGTCCAGCCGTGGTGACCCTCACCCTCCCGATGGCCGCAGGAGCCGGGGCCGGCCGGGTGCAGTTTGCCCGTTCCCATCCCTTCGTCCGTCATGTCCGTCCAGCGTGACAGCCCAACGCTGCCAGGGCTGACCAGAGCCACCCGGGGCTCCTGTGGCATCTCCAGGTGTGTCCCCGGCCGCCCGTGCGCGTCCAGAGGCCCCAGGTTCTGCTGGTCCAGCGCTTCATCTCCCGGTGCCAGGAACACGCAGCGATCCCGCACCCCAGACTGGGGTGGCACCGCTGTGCCCGGCCCAGCCTGGCCCTCCCAGCCCGGGTTGGCCTCGCAGAGCCTGGCACAGCCTGGTCACCACCTCACGACCGCGGTGCTCGGGCACGGCTCCTGCTGGAGCTGCAGCCTGGGAACGCTCAGAGCTCGCCTGTGGAGGTGGGTTTGTTACTGGGGCTTTGTCACCGGCTGTCCCCGCGGTGGCACCGCACCTGCAGCAAGCAGGGAGCTTTGTGGTGACAGAGAGGAGGGTGCTGTTCCCAGGCTGCTGGCAGGGAGATGCTTGGAGGACACAGTTCTGGAGTGGGCCTGGGGCTCTGCTGCCAAAGGGAAACGCTGAAGGTGTCACCAGAATCTGACAGGAAAGGAAGGTTTTTCTCTTTAAATGAGTGAAATGAGTCCCCTGGCACTTAGTGCACCTCAGCTCAGTCTGGCAGGCCTTGGCAGCCCTCAGCCTGTGCAGGGTGAGCTCAGTTCCATTTGCTGTCTGTCGTGAACTCTGGCCCATCTCACCCTGGCTCCCGGGGGTCCCAAAGGCCTGGCTGGGTCAGGACATCCCAGTAACCCCAGTCACGGTGCTTGGGAAGGGGCAGTCCCTGTCCTTTTGTAAAGAGAGACAAAGGTGTTCTTGGGAGGCGGCTCAGGAGGGCAGTGAGCCCAAAGGGGCCCGAACCAGATCAGTGGGAATTGGTGATTTCAGGTTTAATCCTGCTCCTGAGTCCTAATTTTAGGGCCTGGAGCCTGGCTCACACTATGTGGGTTGAGCTGCTAATCACAGACATTCCATGGCTCTCCCAGTGCTGCCGTGGATAAACCCCCCAAACTGGAGGGTGTCTCCCTGCTGTGGCTCAGCACAGCCCGGGGGCTGCTGGCACAGGAACATCACATCCCGCTCAGAGACGTGGTACAGGTGCTAAAAATACCCTGAGACTCCCGATACGAAGGACAGTAAATCTCTGACAATTAATGGGGTCAAAAGCTGCACAGATCCAGACAGAGCATGAGCTCTCCTCTGGGAGTGGGTCAGAGCTGCCTACGGAGTGAGAACATTGCCCCGGGGAGGCCTGGGCCTGCTGGGCTGAGGATCCTTTATCTGGAGCTCCTCAGCTCTGTTTGGATCCCCTGCAGCCCCAGCTCCCTGTGTAGGTGTTCCTGATGTTTCGGAGCCATCTCAGAGGCACAACGACGTGGGTTTGACAGGTTATTGGCAGCTGGGTGTGCTGCCATCTGTGGTTCTGGCAGACACCACACGGGTCGGCTGTTGCATCATTCTTGGGGCTTTTATTTAAGATACAGGCAAATTATTTCTCTTGCACTGGGCAGAGGGAATTGTTTGCGTTGCTGTGTTTGTGTCTCTCTGGTGTTTCTGAAGCATCTGTCTCTTCTGTGTGTGACAGGTCAGCTGGAGAACTGGCTGAAATTTTTATGAGAATGTGAATTTGCTCCACGACCACCATGAACAAGCAGATAGTTCTTATCTCTCCTCTTTTTCTGATCAGATTTTCCTCCTCTCCCAGAGAAGGAGCTGTCTCTAGCAGCCACACGGTGGAGTAGCCAGACAGGAGAAGCAATTAGAGGTTTGCTCTCCATCTTTCTGCTGGAGGCATTTCCAAGTCCTCACTGCAGCCAGAGGGCTGCTTTTCATATTCAACACCAAACACTCGAGCAGAGCCATCGGTACCTTCAGTCTGATGTCAGCTCTGGGCAGACTGGCCCCACTGCTGAGCCAGGATACCCCAGAAAGTCGATTTATCAGTGTCACTTCAGATTTGCAGAGTCCACACGACACATCCTGGTTGTGTCCTCGCTGTTAGGCCCCCAGAGCCTTTGGTCCAACACCAGAAGAGGCGAGTGTGTGTCAGACATCAGAGCTGAACCCATCCCTGGTGAGGGCTGAGCGCTGTCCGGGAAGTGTTAACATCGGGTTTTGTTCTGTGAGCAGAATTCAGAGCTGGCACCTGCCAGCATGAATGGCTTCGGCTGGGCCCCGCGGCCGAACCCCTGCACCCTCCTCCCCTCTGCCCGTCTTTGGGTGCTGGTCCCGACCCGTCCTGCCCGAGGAGGTGCCGCTGCCGGCTGCCCACGAGGTGGCAATGCCGGTCTCCTGCAGGAGCTGCTCGGCAGGCAGCTCCGAGCTGCTGCGTCTGCTCGTGCCCAGCGCCCGGCAGACAATCCACGCTGTCCCCCGGCTGTGCGGGGGCTCCGTGCACCGCAGCCCCGGGGCGTGGGGCCGTGGCCGTGCCGGGGGAGCTGCCAGAGGCCGTTCAGGGGCAGCAGGAGGAGCAGTGGGAGCCCAGAGCCGCCTGGGTCTTGTGACACCGGTGCTGTCACTGCTCACTCGAAGGCATCGTAGCCGTGCTGGGGTCTGGGGGTGCTCCTGGCGACCATTGAGCTCCTTGGCAGCGAGTGGCACACGCAGCCCTGCCACAAGGAAATGTACTGGTGGTGAGGACAGGGTCTACCCAGCACCGGCCAGTCCCGGGGATCACTTGGGGAAACGCTCCCGGGTACCCCTGCGTGTGTGCAGGCAACAAACCCGGAGACCCCAGTGTGGTGCAGCTGGAAGCTGTGTGTGGGGGTCCTGCAGCAGCGGCCCTGGGGCTCCTGGGGGCTCTTGGTGGGTGACATAGCCTGTGCTTACTGCAGGTCTCTCTCCCTGTTGGGTCCTGCAAGGCCATTTCGCCCTGTGCTCTGAGGTGGGGGGGTCTTGGTGCCACCCCAGTCCACCTGGGAAGTGCAGCAGAGTGGAAGGAATCATCCTGGCATTCGGCTTTACTGCTTCTCCCGCAGCTCAGCAATGCCCTCCGGGCTGGGACATTCCTAGAAACCAGCTTTTCTCCTCCAACGTCCTTCCTGCAGCCTCAGTGTGACTGCAGGGACGGGGATTCAGGATGAGCTGGATGTTTGACGGATATTTGATCCCATTAATCAGTGCAGGAAGCACTGACAGGCGTCAGCCCTGGTGATTAACCTGCTCCTGGAAAGAGCAGCAGGGTGAGCCCGGCTGTCATGGGGCCAGAGGCAGTGCAGGGATTCCCTGATGAAGTCCTACGTTCCCTTTCCTTACACAGCTATTCCTGGCATTCACATCTCAAATTTGCAGACCCCGGGGTGTTGCATGAAGTGGCCACTGCTCACCCTCAGTCGGGGCCTGCGGGATGCTCGCTGTGGTCCCGGCTGTCGGATGGAGGCACTGGGCATGGTGTCACACACACTCAGAGGGTGCCACACGCCTCTCCCCTGCGTGCACAGCAAGGGCCGGCCGTGGGCACATCCCGATTCCTGTCAACCCAGTGACCTCCAGGCACTGACATGGCCCTGGGTGTGTTACAACCGCTGCGTTTAAGGGTATTTATTCACCCTCCCTCGCACTGCTCAGCTGCCGCTTCCCCTGGCAGGGCCCCCGCCCGCTCTCCCTCCCTCCTGTGACACCGCTGCTCTCCGCGAGGTGCCAGGAGAGCTCCAAGCACAGGCTGAGCTCGGCCGTGCTGCTGGTGCGGGTGAGCAGGAGCAGACCCGGGGCAGCTGAGCGGGCAGGGACCTGGCTCTGCCCGCGGAGCCCTCCCTGCCGCCACCTGTGCACGGGCGATGGAGCGACTCAGCTCTGTCCCCCCAGGCCGGTGCTGGGGAATTTCCTCAGGGAGAGTTCTCCAGGATCTTGGAGATCCCATGGGTTTCCTGCAGAGAAGGGGTGTCGTGCCCCCCACTGCAGCCCCGGCCATTTCCTGAGTCATTCCCATGGGTTCTCTTCTCCACCCATGGGGATTCCCCTGGCCAAGGTCGGTGCCCCCTGCAGATACCACTCCGTGCTCACATCGCAAGGAATATCAAATAAACATCCACCTTGTGGGGGTCACTGGGGTCCGACTGCCCCAGCCCTCAGCTGGGGACTTGGCATCAGCCTGGAGGAAAGCTGACACGGGAACAGGGATCACAAAGACCAGGAAAGGTGGGAGTAGCTCAGGGCAACAGCTCTGCTCTCCATCAGACACCTGCAGAGCCGCTGGGAGCCCCGCAAAGCGCTGGCCCCTGGCTAGTGAGCAGGTCCAGAGGGTTTTCTGCAGTGGCAGGGCCCAGACCAGGCATCGAGGGCACCTCGAGCAGCGGGGAGAGGGGCAGGCACAGCCGTGATACGATTTTCATTCCGTATCTCCTGATGGATTCGGGAGCTGTCGGCACTGGGCGCAGCCAGCGCGGGGCTGACTCAGAGCCTCGGCATCGGGCCGTGCCGGGAGCACGGATCTTCCCTTCCCGGCAGCTCTGCCTGTCAGCCCCACACAGGCTGTTCGCACACGCCAGTGAAGCTGCTCCTGCCAGACCCGTCCTGCTTTGCTGCACTTTGTCACACCTGGGCCGTGGGACGCGGAACTGCTCCAGTGCCACAGAAAGGGGCAAAGGTACCAGGCTCAGCTCCCAAGGCTGCCTCGCTGCAGCACGGCTGGGCTGGGCAGCACGGCCAAGGAGCAGACTGGAACACGGGGTCCAGCTGGGGATGTAGCTCCTCCCACTGCTGCCCTGCATGGCTCCAGCCCTGCTCCATCCATTCTCAGCCCCTGGAGGTGTCCAAGGCCAGGCTGAATGGGGCTTAGAGCAACCTCATCTAGTAGAAGGTGTCCCTGCCAATGGCAGGATGTGGAACTGGATGAGCTTCAAGGTCCCCATCAACCAAAACCCTTCTGGGATTCCATGATTCTGTGATCCATCTGGGCAGGGCAATGCAGCTGTCCTGCCCTGCAGCCCCCTGCTTTCATCTTGCCCCTCCACTCTGCCTGAGCCAGGCAGCTCCCCTCCATTATGGAGGGAATTCCCTGCTCCATGCCAGGAAGAGAATTTGGGCCATGGAGAGACCCTGAGATGAACCTTTGCTGGAATCTTGTGTGCCAGGCAAGGCCCTCCTGAGCTGGGCTCCTGGCGCATGCCAACTCACCACCAGCACCAGCACTGGCAACATCTCTGGACACAGGATGGGTGCATCTGGGCCCTTTCCTGCCATGGTGGGTGCCCAGCAATGGGAATAACCGGAATGCACAGGAAAGCAGTGACACCCTCCTCCCAGGTGCCCTGACTCCCGCCCCGTGCTGCCAGTGCTGCCTGGCACAGTGGACTCACAGCAGAGTCCCCTGTTGTGGCACAGCAAGGGCAGACAGGACAAGCCTCACTGAGCAGCTCCCCATGCCCAGGGGCTCTGAGGCCCAGCAGAGGAGCAGCCCCAGCCCCTGGGAAGAGCAGCCCCTGCCCTCCCGGGAGAATCAGCGCCCACTGTGCCCTGCCCCTGTGCCCCTCAGCTCCTGCCAAGGGAAGAACCAGCCTGGCTGCCAAACAGCTCAGGCAATTGATCCTGCCCTGGTGTGACAGGGGGGGGACACCAGGCTGATTCCACCACCTGCTGATCCGGGGGTAAGGGCCAGGAGATTTTTGGGGTAACAGCAGCAGAAATGGCGAGCGCAGGGCAGAGCTGTCCCCACTCTGCTGACTCGAGCAGAGAGAGGGGCAGGTCAGGCCGAACACCTTGGTCAGCACCTGCCTCACTCCAGTTCGTATTTCACTTACGAGGCAAAACCTGTGCGGGGTGTGAGCACATCCCCACGCAGCTCCAGCCTCAGCTCGGCCCCTTCCCTGCCCCGAGGCCAGGCACACTCATCCCCGCCTACACCAACTCCCCGAGGGCCAAACACTGGCCGTGGGCCAGCGCTCCTTCCCCTACGCTGCCAGCCCCAGCCCAGCCCAGCTGCCCGTCCCGGCATGATGCTGGCACTGCAGGGATTTGCCTCTTACAAAACACTTGGCCATGGTGGCACTCCCCTGCCAGGCCGGGAGCTGGAGCTGGGAGCAGGGGGCCGGGATGGCCACACTCAGCGGTCCCAGTGGCCCCATTCCCAAAGCCCAGGGAGGCACTGGGACAGGCTGGACTGGGAAGGGCACAGGTTGCAGTGGCAGAGGACACTCGAGGGGACACCAGCCCCTGGGGTGCTCAAGGTCCTTCAGAGCCACAGCTCGTGTTTGCTGCCATGCTGTGCAGCTGCCAAGCGCCCTGTGCCTGCTCACACTCCTGGGGTTCCCCTGGCACCCCGAAGGTGCAGGAGCAGCGTGTTTATCCCAGAGCTGCCTGGCCCCTTATCTCGGTATCCAGCGAGTGCCAGCCTGGCAGGGGGACAGGGAAACCTCAGCAGGCACTGCCTTGGGGGTGCAGTGTAAAACCACTGAGTGTAAACCCACTCAGCAACAGCCCTTCTTTTGGTTATGAGATGTCAGGGACCCCTAAGCAGAGGCATTTCCAGGTAACAGCACTGCTCAGCTGCTGTGTGCATGGCCTTCCTGGCAGCCACTGCACTCACCCCCTGGCATGGAGCTTCCTGGGAAAACCAGGTCAAGATGGAGCCTTTCAGCATGTGGCTCTGCTGCAGGTTTTGCTGTGCTTGTGCCACAGGCTCAGTCCTGCACTTGCCAGAGGCAGAGCCACAGTGGCTGAACCGGCGTGGGGCAGGAAGGGCTGGCAGATCAAGTGGGTTTTGGGGGCGCAGGGAAACCCAGGGTTGGGGAGCCAGGGCTAATACTGGCTCTGAAGCTGTATGGCTAATATTGGCCCTGAACTGCCCAACCCTACAGCAGGTTCTCGCCAGGCTGGGGCCAGGTTTTGTTCAAACCCCGTAGGGTTGAGATCAGAGGTTGGCACTGCCTGGCTCCTGGGTCCCCAGCTGCCCCCCTGCCCCAGGGCAGACTCTGGCTGCATTTCTCCTTTTGCCTTCACTCCTGAACCAGGAGCAGGAATTAAACTCCCCACCACAGCCTTCCCTGCTCAGGGGCTCTTCCTGACCCCGTCAGCCTCGCTGGAAACAAACATGACACAGGGAACAGGGGCTGCCCAGCGGCCCCAGCACGCAGCCCCAGGGCAGGAGACCCCCAGGCCGAGGGTGCTGGGCTGAGCTGCAGGGGTGTCACCGGCGTTGTTTTGGCTGCCAGGGCCGCGTCCCTGCCGCGGCTTGTCCCCACGCCCAGCGCTGGGCTGTGATTAGCGAGGCGGGTCCTGCCCGCGTTCCCATCTCCGCGTCAGCACCGCCGCCCTCGCGGGCGCTGCCAGGCGGTGCCCGCAGCCAGGTGTGCCCCAGCCAGGTGTGCCCCAGCCAGGTGTGCCCCAGCCAGGTGTGCCGCCCCGCCGCCGCGGTGCCAAATAAGGAAACCGTCCGCTCCCTCCTGCTTGCAAAACACTTTGGACTTGGTGCTCTGCTGACGCCGCCTGTTCCCAGCAGCTCCCGGGGTGAGCTGGAGGCTGGAATGGCCCCTCTTTCCCTTGCTGGGCTGCAGCCGAGAGCCCCGGGACCCTGCAAAGACGATGCTCTGAACCCCCACAGCGCTGGTGTCCCAGTGCCCCGTCAGCACTGCAAGGGACAAGGAGAGGGGACACAGGCACGGCCGCACAGTGTGAGTGTGGGGCAGCCCTGGCCGTGGGACACACCCCGTGCACGGAGCTCGGCTCCCAGGCCCCAGACAGGAAGGAGCTGCTGCCCGGCTGGCAATGCTGGTGCCACACTGTGTGCCCGCACTGGCCTGCCTGGGGTGGCCCGTGCCCCTGGTGCTGCCAGTGAGCCATGGAGCGGCACCAGGCACAGACCCACACTGTGATCACGGCTCACATCCCTGCCACAGCTCTGGCCCTGCGGCTGCAGCACCCTCTGGCCAGGGCCAGTGGCAGGGCAGCAGTTCCAGCCTCCCAGCGATCCCACGGCAGGGTCACCAGCACAGGGTGGGAAACACGGCGGTGGCTGGAGGAGGAGGCGGGAGGCTCTGGCAAAGCTGGCTCAGGAACTGGCTGCCTGTGTCTCTCCATGTGCATGGGTGACAGGAAGAGGCTCAGGGGACAGGGGGATCTCGGGTCCTTCCCACTGGTTAAGCATCTGGGATGAACAGAATGTGTGCAAGGGGCTCGGTGGGTCCAGCCCTGTGTGTAATTTGGGAAGGCTGTGTGCTGGCTGTGGGTGACAGGAGTGCCCTGAGCAGATATGGCCCCTCACCCAGTGAGTCTCATGTGTCCCCCGAGTCCTTCCAGTCCCTCACAATGCCCTGAGTCAAAGCCCCAGGTCCTGGGCAGTCACTGGGGAGCTGTCCCCAGCCAAAGCAAAGGTAAAGGAGCTGACAAGGCTCCAATTGAAGGGCCTGACTGGCCACCCATGTGGCTCCAATCTTGTGGGGACACTGATGCGAACCCCCCCCAGTTTCCAGTCACCACAACCACCCACTCTGACCCGCAGGGAAGGGCAGTCAGATCTCAGCTGTGTTGGGCACTGAGCTGCACTGACCCCACACAGGGAAAGAAGGCACCAGCACCCTGGCCTGCAGGAGCTCTTGGGACAGCAGGAGAGGGGTGGGGGCTCTCAGCAGAGAGACAAAGCCAAAATGGGGCTGCAGGAGACCCCCAATCCCACTGGGCTCCCTGGGCAGGGCTGCGGCTGGGCCACGCAGGTGGAAAGTTATTTCTCAGGAACTGGCTGATGGTGAAAGTTCTTTCCCAGGTGTGGCCCAAAAGGAATGTAAATCCTCTGAAGTCCTCATCTCCCCTGTAATTACTGTCAGACAAGTTTCAGCTTGGAGCTGGGCCGCCCCAGCCTCGGGCGTGGGAGGGAGGGAGGGAGGGGATGACGCACCTGGCCTGTCCCTGCAGCGCACATGTCCCCTCCTGCCCCAGGAATGCATCCCATGACTCACAGGGACCGCGGGGGCAGTGAGGCGGACGAGGTGGAGGGAAGCACCCGCAGTCGGGGTGCTGGGGGGGTGCACACCACGGGGCTCATGCAGGTGTGGGGCCCTGTGTTCTCCAGCCTGGACATCCCATGGGGTGACTGAACACCCAGACACTGCTCTCCCCCAGGGGACAGAGCCTTTCCTGTGCTGGGATCCCAGAGTGTCCCAGTCCCACAGTCTCAGCAGACCCAGAAGAAAGGTGCCTCCTGGCTCTGTGAGGGGTCTGACCATGCAGGGCATGGCTGGTGTGGTCTGTGCCCCCAGTGTCCCTCACCCTGACCAATTCCACAGGGGTCATCCCTGGGACATTGTCACAGTGGACATATTCCTGGCAGCTGTGGGCCAGCAGATTCCAAAGGGTCTTGGCTCATGGGGCTATCAAAACTGAGAGCCATCGCACAGGACTGACAAGGTCCGACCCATCTCAGGGGGACCTGTGCAGCTGGAGCTGGAGCTGGAGCAGTATCAGTGCACAGTGGCATCTCAGGGCCAGGGGCTTGGGGGGAGCCTGCTGGGGGCATCCCCAGGGGAGATCACTCGGGAAGGATGCCATGCATGCCACGCATGCCACGGCCAGGGCTCTCACCCTTGTGCGGTGCACCTGGGGGTCGGTCACAGGCACGGGGCTGCAGCAGAGCAGGGTCGACACTGCCAAGGCCCGCGTTCCCCGGCAGTGCCCGGTGCCACCGGGACTCTCCCTGTAGCCTGTGTGTGTGAGCAGCCCCGGATGCACGCCAGAACTGCGCACGCCAGGCGAGCACACGAGTGTGCTCCCCTTACACACCTGCTCGCGCTCTTCTCCTCGCCGCTCCGCCCGGCCCTGCCCGGCAGGTGCCGGCTCAGCGCCCGCCCGGGCCGCTCTGCGGCACCGGCACCGGCACCGGGGGCTGCCCGCCCGGCTGGGGGGCTGAGGAGCTGCTGGGGCGCGGGGAGCAGCGCTGCAGGATGCAGGCACGGATCGGCTGCCCACAGGGCACCTGTGCACGCCCCTGCGCACCGTAGTACCACTCCCCCCAGCGCACCCCGGAACCTTCCTGCACCCCCAGTATCCCCGCACACCCCTGCACACATTAGTACCCCCCAGCGCACCCCAGCAGCCCTGCACACCCCAGAA
>VYXC01005572.1:34153-87085 GCA_013397175.1 Platysteira castanea | reverse complement strand
CTGCCGCTCGGGCAGCCGAGGCTCGGCTGGCTGGCTGATGGCAGCGTGCCCTGCGCTGCCCAGAGGGAGTTTCCACTGCACACACAGCCACCATTTCCTTTCATGGTAATAGGATCTGGGATCGCTTTTCCCAGATAATGTGGGGGGCTGTCAGGACATGTCCTGGCAGATAGTAAAGAATCGACAGCTGAGATAGAAACAAAGACATCATACATCACTCCACGCCTTGATATATTTGTTACCTATTTTGTGTTGTTCAGACTTAAGAACAAACCTGTCAGCAAGGGTAGAGCCTGTGCCTGCCATTCCTCACACGCAGGAGACACCTCTCCCAGGGCTGCAACCCTCGGCGAGTTCCCACTGAGCTGGGAATTGCTGTGGAAGGCACTCAGGAGAAGCTGGCCCACAGGGGAAACCCAATGACTCCTAATTAGCTGTTATTCATGACATTAAAAGCACAATTAGGTGTTATTGTTTGAGGCAAACGCAACACACTGACCGTGGCCGTTTCACACCAGCCCTCCCCACTCCGGGCACTGTGTGTGCACCGCGGTCACCCCAGCAGGGAACGTCACCTCCCCTCCTAAGCAAACCGAGGAGTTCAGCTCTTTCCTCCCCGCTGCAGCACACGGGGCAGAGATAGCATCTCCGGCGTGCTGCTTGCTGGAACAGACGCCGATAGCATCTCCCGAGCATTATGATGTGTTCCTTTTTTCTTTTATCTCAAGGGAATTTGTTGTGGGTGAGTGCTTCAGGAGAGCCTGGGAGATTGAATTCTTCTGGTAACATGAAATAGCTGGAGCAGTACTGCTCCTCTGTATCCTGAGGTCCCATCCGCAGCCAGAGCAGGGGAACTCTGTGCTGAGGGCTCCCGATGTCGTAGCGGGACTGGTGTGGGATTGTGGTTCAGGAGCTCAGTCAGGGGCCAGGGAAGCAGCTGACCAGCAAGAGCACTGGTTGGAAAAGACCAGGGGAAAGCTGAGATTGCAGGACAATCTCCAGATTGTCTGACATCTGCCACATGTGGTAAAAGAACTGAAACCTGGGCTGAGGTTGTGATAATACAGAAGGAAAAGCTGGAAGTCCAGGTCTTCCCAGTCTGTGGGCTGTGGGAGGGCTTTGCCTCCTGTTAGGGCAGTTGTCACCCTCAGGCTGACTTGTAACTTGGCCTAAAATGTGCGGGTCAGACCTCACAGCATAGGTTTTAGCCCATGTGGGAGGCTCAGGGCCAACATGGGAATTGCCTGGAGCAGGAGGGTGCTTGCTGGAGCAAACACGAGCAAAGGGAGCACATCTGGAAGAACTGGGAGCAGGGGTGGCCTGGGATGGCTCAGGAGCAGAGCTCTCACACGACGGCTCTTGGGTAATCCTGTACCCCCCACTGCAGAGGGAAGCGGGCCAGGAACATCTGATCTTTGCCCTGCCAGGTTGCCCCAGGATGGTGCTGGAAGCTGAGCACCCTCCTCTGCTCACTCTGCCCTTTGCCAGCACTGGGTTGTGCCCAGGTTGCCTCCTTCCCCAGCTCTCTGAGGGATGAGGAATGTGTGCATTCCAAACTCCCAGATTTTGCAGCTTGGGGAGTCAGAAATCCAAATCTGAAGCCCATGGGTGTGAGGCAGTGCTGCCCAGAGAGCAGAGCCCTCGACTGAGAGGATCCAGAGTCTCTCTCTGGTTAAGCTTGGTGGCATAAAGTCATCCCACACTCCTGGAGCTGCTAAAGGAAGAATGACTGCTGTGAAGCCCTGAGATCTAACAGGAGGCAGATAAAGCCTTGTTATTGTGTCCTTCGGGGAACATGAAAGAAAGGAGGCACCATGAATTACCCAGGGTGAGGCTCTGGGAACATCAGAGCACCTCCAAAATGCAGTTAAGTGCATCATAATGTGAAAACAGCCCGAGGGGGCTGGGAAGGAAGGAGATCACAAAAGGAGGGAAAACACAAAAGGGTTCCTAATCCCTATAACTCCTTCACTACCTCACAGGCACCTCTGCGAAAAGCAAAAATAACATCTTTTATTGAGAATGCCATGGCTGGAGCCAGGCAGGCCGGGCTGGGTGTGCGATTTTCCACTGTGCACGACAAGAGCTGGTGTCACATCAGTGAAGGGCTTTTACCCAAGAAAGAATAAAACAGTGCAGTGCCTCATTTCCTGCTTCTTTGCTGCTTTTTTTCACGCCAATACCTGTCCAGCTGAGTTGCTGTAATCATCCTGCTTAGTCCCTCAGTAGCCCGGGGAAGGTGTGGCCAGCACTGTCCCTCCCCTCTGTGCTGGCCTGGTCAAACCCTCGGTGCTTGCAGGGTCCTCACCCCCAGTGCTGGATGTGTTGGGCTTTGCCCATCAGCACTTTTGATAGAGGTGATGCTGGTCCTGCTGAGTTACCACTGGCATCGCTGCCTTCAGCAGCAAATCTGTAGGAAAAAGCCTATAGCACAAGCACTGATAAGGATTGATCATACTCTTCCTATTGATAAGGATTTATCCTACTCCTCCCATTGATAAAGACTGATCACAGTCTTCTCATTGATAAGGATGGATCCTTCTCTTCCCATCAGGAATTGCAAGTAACGTGCCCTGGCTGTGGGTGTCTGATGCAGTTTCAGTCCCTCTCCTCTGATTTAGGTTGTTCAAGCATTAAGCCCTGCCTCAGTGTTAAGAGAGCAGAAACTGTGGCACAGGATTTTTTATCTGCTACACGTTTTTAGAAGTCACAGGCTGTTTCTGTGGGATTTGGGTAAGGTGATGGAGCAAAGCAGGTACCACTGGGAAACATTATTCACCTGCCCTTTAAACCAACTGAAACCCCACTACTGTAGGGACTTTCCAGTCTCCATAGGGAGTTTCAGCCCAGACTAGTACATAAGCAGAAATTGCTGGATTTCATTCTCTTTGGAGCTGTAAGATTTCTGCCAAACTCTGTATCAGTACACAAATCCTGCCAGGCCTGTGCTTGTCCTGCGATGAAGGTCCTGACGGGAAAGTTTCCATTTGGCTTTGGGTTGGCCCGTATAAAGATTATGGATGCGCAGAGCTCTTAAGTCTGCAGCTTTCCTTGGCTTTGGACTCTTTTAAAAAGCAAATAAATAGATTTGTAGGTTTTTGCAATGATACTTGCGGGCAACTTGGCAGAGGACAGAGGATTCCCTTGTGTTAGTTCATGAGGGAGCAGCGGGTGGAGCTGGAACGGACACTGGGGATGCCAAACGTAGCCCTGAGCAGGGATTTGGATCAAACCAGGTGCTGGGAATGAAAGCGGAAGAAGGTCCCATGTGAGCCGTAGTGTTGCTGGTGGGATGTGACAAAAGATGTGAAATCAAGGAGAGGAAAATGATGATTCTGGAATTTGGCTCTGGCTGTCAGGGGTGTCGAAAAGCGCCGGCAACGCCTCCTGGCCGGGCTATAAAGGGCCCCGAGGCAGGGGAGCGAGCACTCGCTGCTGCTGCTGCTGCTGCGCCGCCGAGCCGCCTCTCTCCACCTCCAGCCTCCAGCATGAGCACCACTGTCAGGCAATACTCCTCCTCCACCTCCCTCAAGGGCTTCGGGAGCCTGGGGGGAGGCTCCAGCAGGCTCTCCTCCGTGCGTGTCGGGGGAGGAGGCTACAGGGCCCCCAGCGTGCACGGGGGCTCTGGCAGCTACTCGGTCTCGTCCCGCGTGGTCTCGGGGCTGGGCAGCGGCTTTGGGGGCAGCTACTGCAGCAGCGCAGGAGGGGCCCTCGGCGGGGGCTTCGGGGGCAGCTTTGGGGCCGGCTTTGGGGCCGGCTTTGGGTCCGGCTTTGGAGGCGGCGATGGCATCCTGCCGGCGGGGGAGAAGGAGACGATGCAGAACCTCAACGACCGCCTGGCCGCCTACCTGGACAAGGTGCGAGCCCTGGAGGAGGCCAACACCGACCTGGAGGTCAAGATCAGGGAGTGGTACAAGAAGCAGGGACCTGGTCCTGACCGTGACTACAGCCCCTACTACAGGACTATCGAGGAGCTCAGGAACAAGGTAGGATGCTGGGATTAACACAGTGGGACGTCGTGTGTCAGAGAGGAAGCAGAAACAATGACTATTACCTCTGTAATTAGTCAGCACTAATTATGTCATAAAAAGTGTCCCAGTGGCATGTGTTGAGTGCCCTGGAAATCAGAGATGTCTCAATGTCAGCTTTTGGTTACATCCTCATAACTGGGACAAGTGGCAGCTTTCAGGGGCAGAACAGATGTAAGAGGACGTTACACAAAAATCAAGAACACAGACAAGTCTGCACTGATCATGGGTGTTCTTGGGAATTTAAAATGAAGGTTCAGGGAAATTTGCAGCTGTGGGCAAACTGTGAAATGCTGATGTCATATTTGGAAACATTCAGGCAAAGAATTTGCAAACTTGTTTCAGCTCCTCCTGTTAAGGAGATTTAGATGATAAAAAGATGGAACTGACCAATAACAGGTTTTTTGCCTCTTTCAGCAGTTTCTGCCCCAGGGCTGGAATTGGTGCAAAGCCCCCAACCCAGGCAGCTCAGGGGAGTTCCTCTCCATTTGATTTGAGTCCCAGTGTACCATTTTGGAGGAAATGCTTGAGTTTACACTGTTCTCTGTTACTTTCCATGCATGAATTGCCCCCAGCAATTCCAGAGGCCGTGTATACCTGGAGCTGCAGGAGTGCTGGCAAAGGATGCAGGGAGTTTGGTTTTTCCCCCTCTCCTCAACAGAGTTCTCCTGAACTCTGACTTGAATCTCCTCCCAGTGTGGGTTATTTGCTCCTGCTTTGGTAATATGAAAATCAGAATCTGTAGGCACCTGCTCACTGCCTTTTGCTCCATTTCTGCTGCCAACTAATTAAATCCATCTGAGAACAAGGTGTGCCAAGCACAGACACCCCACTGGTCCCTCTGACCTTTCCACAGTCAGCACCTGCCCTGAAGGGTAGGAACAAAGGCCACCATCAGATCTCACACATCTTATGTGGCCTCACTCTGCCTTTTGAAACATTTACTGGTGGATTTTTGGAAAGGGAGGTTCCTGCCGTCAGTAGTCAGTTCCTGCAGTCTCGGCTGCATCTCGCTTGTCCTGATTCCAGACGGACTTCTGCTAAGGAAATGCCAAACTTCCCCAAACTGTTGTTCCTGTCCCAACACTCAGCCAGGAGGAATTCGTGACACTATTTATCTTTCACTGCCCAGGTGTTGGCGGCCACAGTTGACAATTCCAACCTCCTGCTGCAGATTGACAATGCCAGGCTGACGGCAGATGACTTCAGGACCAAGTAAGCCACATCTCCTGGAAAAAACTGGAGCAAAGTGTGCAAGGGAGTTTGATGAAATGAGGAGAAAAATGCATCCAAACCCCAGAAAGGCAATGTGGAACAAAGCCTTCAAAATGAGGGTGCAATTTCCAAAGCAGATGGTTATCTCAGTCTTACAGGCACCCAGGGATTGCGTTGCTTCCATCCAAACCCACTGTTTTATTCCTGTTGCCTGTTTATCTGTGGCACAGCCTCCCCTGTGCAGAGACCTCACCTTGTGTCTCTCTGTGCACCTCCACGGGTGTGTGCAGCTCCACGGAGCCCAGGGCCAGTGCCAAGGCCTGGTGGTGCCAGGAGCAGGGTGATGTTATGGACTTGGGTGGCCAACTTTTTATCAGCTTTCCCCCACTTTCCTCAGCACTGCCCATTGGAAAGTGGTCAGTGGGGCCATGTAGTACTGCCACAGTGCCAGCAGCAGTGTGGAGGGAGCAAACAGCAAACCCAGGAGCTGTGTGCCCAGCTGGCAGGAGCTCGTGCAGCTTTGCTGCCTGTGTGTGTGTCCCCAGGTTTGAGTCGGAGCAGGCTCTACGCCTGAGCGTGGAGGCCGATATCAACGGCCTGCGCCGTGTCCTGGATGAGCTGACCCTGTCCAGAGCTGACCTGGAGATGCAGATTGAGAACCTGAAGGAGGAACTGGCTTATCTGAAGAAGAACCATGAGGAGGTGAGCACAGTCAAGCTCTAAAAATGCCACCTTGGCCCCTGAAATTTGAGTTCCAGTCCAGCCTTTAAGGCTTATGCTGAGTTCTGAACTGCTGAGCAGGAGGTAAGAAGTGCTGGTGAGGCAGGAGAGGGGATACACTCTGAACAGCAGCACATCCTCCCTGGAGCCTGTGGAATTCCCACTCACCACTTGCCACGTCAGTAATACCCACTGTGGCTGTTAGTGGTTTATTAACAACCCTTGCAGCTTCTGGCTGGGAAGATCTGTTCCCTGAGAAATGAACCAGCTACAGGCTCTGCTTTATTCTCTGGAGAATCAGCTCCAGTGGGGGTTTCTCAGGAATTTGAATTATTTTATTTGTGGTCATGGAGCAAAGACCCCAGTTTGCTCCCTTTTGATCAGCCCCCAAGTGCTGCCTTTCCTGAAGTGCTCCTCAAGAGGAACATTTTATATGCTGGTTCTTGCAGTGCATGAAGATGTGTTTCTCTTTTTGTGCTAGGAAATGACCGCCCTGCGCGGGCAGGTGGGTGGGGAGATCAGCGTGGAGATGGACGCTGCTCCTGGCATCGACCTGACCAAGATCCTGGCGGAGATGCGGGAGCAGTACGAGAGCCTGGCGGAGAAGAACCGCAGGGACGCCGAGCAGTGGTTCTTCAGCAAGGTGAGGAGCTGGCGGCCAGCAGCGGGCGCGGGGCCAGGGCTGTGCCCGCTGCCGGGGCTCTGAGGGCACGGCTTTGGCTCGCTGCAGACGGAAGAGCTGAACCGGGAGGTGGCCATCAACACGGAGCAGCTGCAGAGCGGCAAGACGGAGATCACGGAGCTGCGGCGCACGATCCAGAGCCTGGAGATCGACCTGCAGTCCCAGCTCAGCACGGTACGAGGGCTCGGCTGCCGGCGGGGCGGGGGACGCAGGGCCGTGCCCACCCTGGCTGCCCCCTGAGCCCGCTCCCATCCCCGTCCCACAGAAAGCGGCCCTGGAGGGCACCCTGGCCGACACCGAAGCGCGCTACGGCAGCCAGCTGGCCCAGCTGCAGATGCTGATCAGCAGCGTGGAGGAGCAGCTGGCCGAGCTGCGCTGCGACATGGAGCGCCAGAACCACGACTACAAGGTCCTGCTGGACGTCAAGTGCCGCCTGGAGCAGGAGATCTCCACGTACCGCCGGCTCCTGGAGGGCGAGGATGCCCAGTGCGTGAGGGGCTTGGCTGGCAGGGTGGGCGGGAGGAGACGGGTCATAGCAAAGGAAACAGAAAACGAACCACCTGCATCCCCTGGAGGGCTCTCTCAGCCCATTCCCTGACCCACTGCATGCAACAGCGTCTCCCTTTTCAGTCCCACCAGTCCCCAATAGCCCAGTGGTTATAACAGCCCTGCAGCATCCCTGGGTTCCCATCCTCCAATATCTGTGTAATCCTGGGCAGGGAGCAGGTGCTGCTCGTTGCAGCTGGGATGGGTGCTGCACTGGTGTCCGAATCCCTGTGTCACACATCCATCCTTACCAGTTTCTTCCTTCAGCTGGGACACTGGCAGTTTCCAGAAGCATTTTAATCACATATTGGTACAAGAAATAAAGTCAGGGTTTAAATAACCAAGATTTTTTCTTGGAGATTACTCACTTTTTTCCTGTTTCTCACCACCTTTTCCCTGTTCTCCTCCCGTAGCATGTCTTCCCACTACATCTCGCAGCCTGTGAAAGAAGGTAAGAACAGGTCTTGGCTGAAGCTCTGGTCATACACAGCTCTCATACCCTCACCCACCTTCTTAGCACAGGCTCCTTTTACTTTTCTACTAAAGTTACTATTTTGTTATATTTCCAAAGTGTGAGTTGATATAAATCACTCTTACAATATACCAAAACACGTGTCAGAAATTATCTGAGCAGACTGAATCTGTACAATTTAGTGGGGGGAATGTGGTGCTATGTTGGGTTTCTGAGGTGGTGGTTGTAGTAACAAATCTTTAAGATGAAGATCTTTAGGACATTTCCTCCTTGCTGCCCTGGAAATAACGGTTCCTTCTTTCCCCACTGCAGGACCAGTAACCACCCGCCAGATCCGCACGATCTTCGAGGAAGTCCAGGATGGGAAGGTGATCTCCTCCCGGGAGCAGATCACCCAGGCTGCCCACTGAGGCACTGCCTGTTTTGCTGCAAACCTCACCCAGCACAGCAAAGCAGATCCCAGCTGATGTGCTCTTGCCGTACAGATCATCAAAAGCACCTTCTCCCACTATCACCCAACTCCTTACCCTCTCTCACCCTTCTCTCAGCTCCATGCTGCACACAGAAATCAAATAAAGCTTCTCTCTGCAGTCCTGCAAACCAAGGTCTGGTCTCGATGTTCTTGGGCTGCCCCACTCCTGCAGCTGAGGGACAAAGCTCCTCCCTGGAAGGAGCAACATTCTCCATCCTTAGTACCCCGACGGTGGGGCCTGCACACCCACACCTCTGTAACTCCTGAGACCTGGCGGCTTCAGGGGAAAGGATGTGGGGGGAGTCTAGAAAGGAACTGATCCCACAGGTGGTGGGAGGTGAAACCTGTGAGGATCCCTGCGTTTCACAGGGCAGACAAAGCGCTGCTCCCCCGCTGCAATGCCCAGCGGCAGCAGTGCTGAAGCTTTAACCCAGCGAGGCCAAGCGAATCAACAAAGCCCAAGTGATGCAGACAGGACCCTGCAAATGCCACCCCCCAGCTCTGCCCCAGAAGCTGCCCCCAGCTCTGGGGTGAAATGGTCTGAAGCTGCAGGCAGGGCAGGGATTCACTGGCTGCTGTCCCTCCAGACAGGCAAAATGAGCTCAGTTTTGTTCCTGCTTCCAAAGGCGCCACTGAAGGGTGAGGAAAACAGTGATGGGAAGAGGAGGGTACGGTCTGTGCAAGCAAAAGGATTAAAATTCTTCTGGGAGTTCTTGTGGCACTCCCCGGCTGCTGGTGGCTGCTCCTGACACAGCAGTTCCCACTGCCGTCAGCTGGCCCTGCGTTCCTGGAAAGCCAGTTCAGACACATTCTTGGCTGCATTCTGACACATTTATTACTTCATAAATCCAACTTCAAAATCAATGAGATGAATCAGAGCAACGCGACTAAGTGAGAGCGAGAGCAGAGCTGGCCACACAGCTCCACAGACCCTTCTCCAGAAAATGTGTCTGGAATTTAGGAGAAGATAAGAGAGAATTGTTTATTTTCCCCCAAACATTGGAATGATGCCTGCAGTGCATCACCTGCCCCGCAGCCAGGTTGGCAGGGCTCCACGGTTTTGCAGCCCCCCATGCCCCCGCCCTGCAGCTCTGCCCAGTGCCATGGGCTGTGTCCCCCCTGCCCCCTCGGAGCAGAGCCCCCTGATCCTCGTGGGGCATTGGCTGCCCCGAGCACCCCCAGCACGGTTCGGGTTTGAGGTTTAATGCTAACGATCAGTGAGCTCATCAGTGGGGTCAGGAAAAAGGCCTCACATTCTCATGGAGGATCATGGATGATCCACGGGTCAGCAGCGGCACAATTCCCAACCCTCCCGACCTCCACGGTCCTGCAGGCTGTGCTCCCTCTGCTCCCACAGCCTTGAGGAGGGAGCCCAGAGCAACCCGGGGACTCTCCCTGGGGGAATTCGTGTATCAGGGCTGAATCACTCAAGCTCAGATGCCTGAGAAGGGTCAGGACAGACACAGCTTGCACAGCCACACCCCTGTCCAGGTCACCTCTCAGGGACCCCGCTGTCCCCGTGGGTGGTGCAGGGACCACCAACACCTCTTTCAGCTCCTCCGAGGCCCCTTCCACGGCTGTGCCCCTCTGGCTGTTGCCCTTGCAGCTCCCAGTGCAGGGATGCTGAGGTGCCTCGCTGGAATTCACCCTTGCTTTGTATTTTCCTCCTGTAAAAGTCCGGGCACACCTGTGTTCCTATAGAAACAACAAATAGCACTTTGCTAATGAAATCCCCTGTTTTAATTACTCCTGCTACTGCACAGTGTGAGGGAGGTGTGGAAAATAGATGTCAATTTTCTCCCGCCTTGAGCATTAATAATTAGCCCTGACCTTAGGAAACCTGCCGAGGAGGGAGCTGCAGGGGTGGCTCATGCTGACAGGCAGCGGCAGCTTGAGGCAGGGCTCAGAAAGTGGGAATTTAGTCCAGAAACATGGTTGGACTTCTCAGGCAACACTGGGTTCCTCTGACAGAAAAGAGCACTTTAGAAACGGACATTAATGTGCGGTTTTCGGCTCATTTTAGGGAACTTTTCTATGATAATGTGATTCCAGGGCAAACTTTATAAACATAAAAAAAGAAGGAAGTGGTTTTATCCAGGTAGTATCTGCATCTGCTGATACGCAGTTTTGGAGCCAGAACTTCACCTCCACTTTCCCCCAAAGTAAGACCAAATTGTATGTTTAAACACCATGGTGCTACCATGAAGTGACTGTTATGCCATAGAACAGGAATTCTGATTTTGAGATATATTAAAAATGGGCTCACAGTGTGCACGTGCTCAAGAACAGAGGCAGGATCTGGTTTAATACTCAGCCTTTTACTTCAAAGGGTGTAATAGAAACAACATGCAGTCCTTGTGGTTGTGTTCAATGGGAGGTCATGGAAATAACATTCTTGAGTGGTTAATGTAGTTTTAAGTCTTAATTAACACTGACTTTTTAAATTGCTGCCCCGTGGCATTACCAAAGTATCACAGATATTCTGGGCAATGTGTATTTTTATACACAGCAGTTCAATGGCAAACAAAAGATGAAAGAAAAGGCAATTCCCCACCCAGGAAGAACACATACAGCGATGGTGACCGTGTGACAGCGTGACACCCCGCACCACTGAGGGGCTTTGTCAGGGCAAGGCTGAGCGTTGGGACTCACACAGGGGCTCCGTACCGGTTTTGATTCTGACATTCCCCTTTCCCCACATCACCGCTGCAACCAGAGAGGACAAACCACGGCATTGCCCGGGCGAAGGTGAGGAAATGAAGACGGGGACGAAGCACATTCCTGGGAGCGACACGTCCCGGCCGCCCCCGCGCTGCTGCACCTTTTCCATCCGCACCTGGGCAGGATCAGCAGCGAGTGGGCGTCCCCTGGCCCCGTGCCCGGCGCTCACATGACGCGACCACGCTGACTCCAGGAGACAGAAACGGCCAGAGCCTACACGGCAGAGACGCCCATCCTCCAGATCTCCAAGCTGCACGGACTTGTCTCCAGTCACCAGTGGCAAATGGGAAGATAGGGAACTGCTTCTCCATAGCAGCCAACTCCTGATATTCCAAGGACACATCCCACTCCTGTACCGTCTCCAGCTTTCTGCAGATGGAGGGGAGGGAGTTGTGCCCTTTGAGCTCCTCAGCAATGTACCTTTGTTCTTCCTTCCATACCCTCTCTCCCCTCCTTTGGCAAATGATCTAAGGAAGAACTTGGCTGTTGGGAAGGGGCTGTTGGGGCCTGTCTGCGGAGACAGCCCAACAATCCACCGTGTGCCCACGTGAGCAATCCCTTCCCCTCCACACCCCGCATGATGAGCCAGGGACACTCAGACTGGTGGGTTGTGCCCGTGCTGCGGGTCAGCGTGGAGAGGTGACAGCCAGGCCTGACCACACCACTGAGCTCAGTTCTGGAGCCTTTTTGCTCACCAGAGATAATCGCTGTCTCTTGTGAAGCTCCGTTTGTGTGGGAGCCATAAACTCCAAACTCACAGTGAAGCTGTCCTGCCTGATCACAACTGACAGAATTGTCCATCACAGAAAACATTGCTGGCATTAGCTGCTGAGCTGTGCCACTGCCAGCTTTGTGCTCCTGTTCGCAGGGCTTACACACCAGGGTCTTTTTCCTTATCTTCATCTACTTTATGCTATCCCACATTTTTCCTGGAGACCTCATAATTCCTAGCTAGCAGCCGTACCCTGTCCTTTTGGGATGGTTTGCTAGTGCTCGTTCACAAAGAACACAAACCATCCTGTTACCTTTCCACAGTCCCCCACTCTTGGGTGGTCCCTGAAGTGAAGACTCCAGTGAGCCCTGGAGCACGAATTCCCTTTTCATTGCTTTTTCACCACTGATCATCCCTCTCCCTGCAGATAAAAGAGCGGACTTGTATTTCCAGGGTTGGGAGCCAAGTTCCTTCCAGCACTACTGTACTCACGGGGCTGTGGAGGTGCACTCAGGGCCTCGCACCACGGCTGCTGTCCCTGCAGGTGTGTGTGCAGCCCAAGCAGGGACAGGAAACTGTTGTTGGGACAAAAAGCCACAGTAACAGAGATGCTGAGCTACTCCCAAATGCTGCCTGCACTGCTCTGTTTCAAAGCTCACAGCGCAGAGGGAATTAAATCATAGCCCTGAGCAAGGAGCCTCCTCCTTTTAATCACACCTGACAATTTACTTGGAAACGGAAGAAGCATAAAGACGCCCTTTGTACGAGAAAAAGCTTCTAGTGAAATATGACAAAAAGCATGAATAGAACAAAGGCAAAAATGACGATTCTGGGAAGTTGGCTCAGGTTTTATGAGTGATGAAAATCGCCGGGAATGCAACAAAAAAAAAAACCCCGTGTGGCAACGCCTCCTGGCCGGGCTATAAAGGGCCCCGAGGCAGGGGAGCGAGCACTCGCTGCTGCTGCTGCTGCTGCGCCGCCGAGCCGCCTCTCTCCACCTCCAGCCTCCAGCATGAGCACCACTGTCAGGCAATACTCCTCCTCCACCTCCCTCAAGGGCTTCGGGAGCCTGGGGGGAGGCTCCAGCAGGCTCTCCTCCGTGCGTGTCGGGGGAGGAGGCTACAGGGCCCCCAGCGTGCACGGGGGCTCTGGCAGCTACTCGGTCTCGTCCCGCGTGGTCTCGGGGCTGGGCAGCGGCTTTGGGGGCAGCTACTGCAGCAGCGCAGGAGGGGCCCTCGGCGGGGGCTTCGGGGGCAGCTATGGGGCCGGCTTTGGGGCCGGCTTTGGGGCCGGCTTTGGGTCCGGCTTTGGAGGCGGCGATGGCATCCTGCCGGCGGGGGAGAAGGAGACGATGCAGAACCTCAACGACCGCCTGGCCGCCTACCTGGACAAGGTGCGAGCCCTGGAGGAGGCCAACACCGACCTGGAGGTCAAGATCAGGGAGTGGTACAAGAAGCAGGGACCTGGTCCTGACCGTGACTACAGCCCCTACTACAGGACTATCGAGGAGCTCAGGAACAAGGTAGGATGCTGGGATTAACGTGACATCTTCATCAGTCACTTGTAAAGAGATGACCTTGTTCCTAACAGCTGGAGGGAAGAGCATTATCAAGTGGCAGGTAATTAGTCTGAAATGAAAACCAGAGCTTTGGAATAACAGTCACCACCACCAGCAGATCACCAGGCACCAGAATGGGGTTTCTATTGACTGTTCCAGTGTAACAGAAAGGTGGGGCAGGAATGGAGTCAGACAGTGATTCAGGTTACCTGATGCTACTTGTTGCCACACTGTCACCTCCTGCCGTCCTTCATACCACTTGTGCCCCATGGCTGCTCCCTGTTAGGCTCCTGATGGAGCTCTCAGCAGGCAGGGACTTGTTATCTCTTGGCCCTAGTCACTGGTGAGTGATATGCAGATGGAGATGAATAGTCATTCTCACAAATATCCTACAGATCAGATTTTTTCCCTACCCGTTGAGGATGCTAAAGGTAGAGGTTAAAACAGAAAGAAACTGTCCTGTGGGATGGTTGTTCTTTGGGAGTTACAGACACGAGTCCAGTCCAGGGCTGGAACACACTGGGCTGGAACACACCTGCTCTGAAATGCAGCAGATGAAATCATGGCCAAGGCAATTTCTTTATTCTGAGCAGCTCCCTGGATGACTTTAGACAAAAGTCCTTTGGCCAAAACACCAGACTCTGCCTGCCCCTCCCTGCCCTGCCATCGCTTGCCCCCCCCTCAGCCCTCATCACTCATCCCGAGTGAGCTCAGGTTCACTGAGGGAATGAGGTGTGGGTGGTTGGGCAATGACATACCTGCTCTGTGAGAGTAAATTCCTGGGTAATGGGGCAGGGTCAGCCCCTGGGGGAACTCACATTCCTAAAATTTCTTGGGCTTCACTCTGGGGGAAAGGGCTTGCCTTGATTCAGGAAGCTCCTCTGCAGATTCCAGCACATGGAGTGTGCTCTGATGGAGCACAGAAACATCTGGAGGCAGGAGCTGTCTCTGGATTTGAGTGATGAAGTGCTGGGTCTCACAGAAACCCTCTGCTCCTGATCCAGGGTGAGGTAGACCCTTCCCTCCCTCCCCCCCACAGCTAGGAAATGACCACATCAATATTCCTGGATTATTCCTTGGATATTCCCTGAAGCTGGAGAACTCAGAGCTTTTCATTAGCTTGTGGCTACAGAAATTCCTGCTCACTAAATGGCCAATCATTTTTGTAATCCCAGAGCAAATACTTGCACCCCAGGTGTAATTATGAAAGCCAGATGATGCAAGCACAAGGCACTCCTTCCTTCCTCAACCCTTTTTTCCTTCTTAGCTGGGCTGCTTCCATTCCCAAAGCCTGGAGTACTGCCAGGGCTCAGCATGGTGTGAGCACCTGGAGATGCCACCTGGGCAGGGCCACGTGCCCATGGCAGTGTTACCAGGGGACCGAATCTGTGCTGATGGGAGATGTAAACGAGCACCCCGTCTCCCTCTTCACCCTCTCTGTCTTTGCAGAGCCCACGTGGAAATCCAGCCCCATGGGCAGGAGGCCCAGTGCTGCTCCAGTCCTTCCCTGGATGGGATCACTTAGAGTGTTTGAAAGGACTTTCTAACTGTTTCACTTATCCCCCATCAGATTCTGTCTGCAACTGTTGAAAATGCCAACATCGTCCTGCAGATCGACAATGCCAGGCTGGCAGCAGATGACTTCCGAACCAAGTGAGTCCAACACCTCCGACAGCTTTTGTGAAAAAGGGGGAAAGGCCTGGCTGTTCCAGGCGCTTTTTTTCTGCACCTGGGGTTGCTCCACCGGAGTGGGACATTTGGGAGTGGTTCATCTCCTCCTGGGCACAGCACTGATATTTCTGCACTGTGAGAGCTGTGCACACACAGTAAATTAAAGATTCTTAGCAGAAATACACTGAGCTGGGGAAGGAAAAGACAAGAAAACTGTTGTATCAGGTGGGTGTATGCAACTGTGTGTGTGTCCCCAGGTTTGAGTCGGAGCAGGCTCTGCGCATGAGCGTGGAGGCCGATATCAACGGCCTGCGCCGTGTCCTGGATGAGCTGACCCTGTCCAGAGCTGACCTGGAGATGCAGATTGAGAACCTGAAGGAGGAACTGGCTTATCTGAAGAAGAACCATGAGGAGGTGAGCACAGTCAGGCTCAAATTGGGACTACAAACGTTCCTTGTGTACCAGGGAAACGGTCAGGCCAAACACACAGGAGTCTCTACAATTAGGGCTGTCAGGAGACATTCGAGCAGGAAGGGGGAGAGAAATAATCCTTCAGGCAGGACCTCCAGGAGGTCTGTGGGGTTCCTGTGCTGGGTGCAAATAGGAAATCTCTCATGATGGGAAGATGCCAGGTCACTCTGACGTGTGTTGTGTCTCTTTTTTGCGCTAGGAAATGACGGCCCTGCGCGGGCAGGTGGGTGGGGAGATCAGCGTGGAGATGGACGCTGCTCCTGGCATCGACCTGACCAAGATCCTGGCGGAGATGCGGGAGCAGTACGAGAGCCTGGCGGAGAAGAACCGCAGGGACGCCGAGCAGTGGTTCTTCAGCAAGGTGAGGAGCTGGCGGCCAGCAGCGGGCGCGGGGCCAGGGCTGTGCCCGCTGCCGGGGCTCTGAGGGCACGGCTTTGGCTCGCTGCAGACGGAAGAGCTGAACCGGGAGGTGGCCATCAACACGGAGCAGCTGCAGAGCGGCAAGACGGAGATCACGGAGCTGCGGCGCACGATCCAGAGCCTGGAGATCGACCTGCAGTCCCAGCTCAGCACGGTACGAGGGCTCGACTGCCGGCGGGGCGGGGGACGCAGGGCCGTGCCCACCCTGGCTGCCCCCTGAGCCCATCCCCGTCCCACAGAAAGCGGCCCTGGAGGGCACCCTGGCCGACACCGAAGCGCGCTACGGCAGCCAGCTGGCCCAGCTGCAGATGCTGATCAGCAGCGTGGAGGAGCAGCTGGCCGAGCTGCGCTGCGACATGGAGCGCCAGAACCACGACTACAAGGTCCTGCTGGACGTCAAGTGCCGCCTGGAGCAGGAGATCTCCACGTACCGCCGGCTGCTGGAGGGCGAGGATGCCCAGTGCGTGAGGGGCTTGGCTGGCAGGGTGGGCGAGAGGAGGCGGGTCATAGACACGAAATGCGTGGGGCCTCAGTCCAGTTACAGCTTTCAGGGCTGGTTTCTCTGTTCACACCCGCTGTGGATGCCCAGTGCTCTGTCCCTGGTTTCTGGCTCTAGTGGGATGCTGCACCAGGTCCCTTTCCCTGCTGGAAAGGGCCATGGTTCCTCTGTCCCTCAGGAGAGGCCAATTGGAGCACCACTTTTGTCTCCATGAACCTTCTCTGGTTTTCTGCTGCCTGAACACAGAGCCTGTGTAACAGCAACAACCAATGTTTGTCCCTAACATCTCTTTGGTTTTGTGCTTCTCTTGTAGCATCTCCTCCCAGTACTCCTCCGCCATGTCCTCACATTCTGGCAGAGATGGTAAGAACCCACCTTTCCTCTCAGCCTGGTTCTTTCCCCTTCCCCGTCAAAGCAGGGTTGTTTAAAACAGCATTTTCCATTCCCTTGTGGAATTTCCACCAGCTCCTGAAGAACGTGCAATATCTGATAATGTGTTAAGAAATTTCTCTCCTTCCTGCCGTGAATAATTGTCCCCCTTTCCTTTGCAGCCGTGACATCGTCCCGCCAGGTGCGCACGATCGTTGAGGAGGTGNATGCCCAGTGCGTGAGGGGCTTGGCTGGCAGGGTGGGCGAGAGGAGGCGGGTCATAGACACGAAATGCGTGGGGCCTCAGTCCAGTTACAGCTTTCAGGGCTGGTTTCTCTGTTCACACCCGCTGTGGATGCCCAGTGCTCTGTCCCTGGTTTCTGGCTCTAGTGGGATGCTGCACCAGGTCCCTTTCCCTGCTGGAAAGGGCCATGGTTCCTCTGTCCCTCAGGAGAGGCCAATTGGAGCAATTATTTTATCTCCATGAGCCTTCTCTGGTTTTCTCCTGCCTGAACACAGAGCCTGTGTAACAGCAACAACCAATGTTTGTCCCTAACATCTCTTTGGTTTTGTGCTTCTCTTGTAGCATCTCCTCCCAGTACTCCTCCGCCATGTCCTCACATTCTGGCAGAGATGGTAAGAACCCACCTTTCCTCTCAGCCTGGTTCTTTCCCCTTCCCCGTCAAAGCAGGGTTGTTTAAAACAGCATTTTCCATTCCCTTGTGGAATTTCCACCAGCTCCTGAAGAACGTGCAATATCTGATAATGTGTTAAGAAATTTCTCTCCTTCCTGCCGTGAATAATTGTCCCCCTTTCCTTTGCAGCCGTGACATCGTCCCGCCAGGTGCGCACGATCGTTGAGGAGGTGCAGGACGGGAAGGTGGTCTCCTCCCGGGAGCAGGTCGCACTCACCACTCGCTAGGGCAGCCCCTGGCTCAGGAGAGCAGCCAGCTGAGCCAAGCAGTGCCTGAGGCCGTGCGTGGTCAGGTTGTGTCCCAGAACGCTCCCTTCACCTGCTCCTCCTGCCTGTGTTGCCCCCATTCCATGCAGGTGTCTCTGGACACACTAATAAAGCTTTTATTCCTCGCTCGTGCAACTGCAGACTTGTCTGTCACTGACACGTGATCCCTCAAAGCCTCCGGGTTTGGGTTCATGCCAGGAAAAGTCCTAAGAAACGACAAGAAGCCAGTGAGAGGAGGGGAGTGGAGGGACATGGGTTCCACCTGGAGAGACAGGAGTTCTGCCTGGGATGAACATAACTGGAGGCAGCTTTTTCTAATGAACTCAGTGCCTGTAAAGACATGGGACTGGCTAAGATATAAACTGTGTAAGTGATACAAAATGAAGGCAGTTATGGAAAGATGAAGTTTGAGGTCAATGTGCCACATGACTGATAATTAAAGCCAACAAAATAAAGCTCAGTTCTCTAACTCTTGGGATCATAAATGTCACTTTTCCCCTGTAAGATGAACTTAGATGACTTCAGCAAGACCTCTGCTGTCAGGTGTTCTCTCTGAGGCATGAGCCCAGTGCCCACTCGGTTGGCAAACCCCATCCCTACAGGCCTGACGTCTCTTTTGACTGTCTTTAAATCACAGGCATGAAAACGTTTTACAGTGCTATTCATGCTGCCCCAGGGCTGCACTTAAGAGGAGCTAAAGTAACTATTGCTTAATCCGCACGGGGATGAGTAGCAATAATTTTTATCATTGTCGTGTGTAGCAGATCACTGCTGAAACCCTTCCTGAAACGCCGCCTGAGGCTGAGCTGCCGCTCAGGATTAGTGACGCATTTGGGCAGCAGCAGGTTCTGGCTGTGCCTGTGCCCACTCGCCTGCTGGAGAGCAACCGAGGCAGGCCCAGAGAGGAGAGGAAATCGTCTTAGATCCAAAAGCCCGATGGAAAAACTTCATGCTTTCTAGTCTGTGGCAGCTGGGAGCCCTGTCCGTGGGCTTATGTTCATCCCACACCTCAAGGATACAGATTTGGGGCTCAGACCAAAGGGAATGGTTTGCATTAAATCAGCTTTCCTTATAATAAGGGACAAGAGGCTCCTGCAGCTGAGGCTTGGCTCGCTCGTCCTTTGGGTGATCAGTGGCTCATTCCTTCTCCCTCGGTCTCCCCACAGCATTGTGGTCCCACTGAGCACTCCCCAGGCTGCTCCCTGGCCCCAGCAGGTTTGGAAAGAGCTGATGATGTCACGCTGGGCATGACGGGACAGGCGAAGGAGAGGAAAGGAGATCGAAGAAGTGGGGAACCTGCCAGGTCTTTCCAGAGAAGGGAGTGTGAGATACTATCGTTCTGTATCATCGTTCAGCAATTACAGAAAAGGGCAGGAAGTGAGACACAGCAGAGTGCAGAGTTCATGGACTGTGTTGTGCTTCTCCCTTTGCTGGAACGACAGACCTGCATTGGAGAAACAGGAAGTCTTCCAGGCCAAGTGAACCAGAGCTATCCCAAAAATGAAAACCAGATCAAGCAAAAATGTACCTGAGCCTCGAGCTGTCTTGGACTGTCTGGCAGCAGGTAAGGCTGCAGGCTGGAATTCCTGAGCAAACGGCTTATTTGGTTTTTTTTTTTTTTTGGGGGGGTCATCAGAAGAGAGTTGTTATATTTTAGTTGTAAATGGCAGCTTTTTAAGTCTTGAACCATCTGCAGAATGCCCCAGGTGTATGAATACAGAAAAGCTTTCTGCAAACTATAAATATAACTGATTAAATATAAGTAGGAGGCTAAAAGAAGACATCAGTCCAAGAGTACTTGGCTCTTCTGGCAGCACAGAGAGACAGGGCCCCTTCTGCAGCCAAAGGGTGCAGGGGAGAGATGGATCCAGCAGAACACCCAGTCATCTCTGGTATCTGTCACCCCATGCTGAGATATTCACGTCTGTCAGCAGGAGCAGCCTGAGATGAAATCCTGAAGAGAGCTGGGAGAACAGCTGGGAGAGCTGATGGAAGAGCCTGGTTTGCAATTAGTGGATTCAGTTCCCCTGGGAGGATCTTATCAGGGGATATTCATCAACGTATATTTGCATCAATGAAAAAGGCTTTAATTCCGCATACAGCTCAGTGTAACCCTGTTATTGCAGGCAAGAGCAAAGTCCAAGCTGAGCACAAGTGATCCCTGTGTGACATTACAGTGCTCTGAAGAAGGAAAATACCACAGAACTATTAGGTAATATATTGCTTGTTATTTACTCTTTGCTACACACGTTTGTGTCTGTGAAACATGGACAAATTGTCTCTCCAAGAGATGGACAAACACTGGTTTTGGAGAGCGTTTGTCAGATCTGCTGCAAGCTGCAAGCGCAAGAAGAAAAGCCTCGCTAGGATTCAGCTGGGAGTTACAGAGGCAAGTCCTCAGTGAATGATGGTGAAACTTTAATGGACAAAAAAATGAAAAATGGAAACTATGAATGTCCTTGAAAGGTATTTCTTCTCTGAGACACAGAGAGAAATCTATGGGATGTGCCTGTGTCAAGAGTAATATAAAACAGCAGGAACACTGACAATGAATAATACTGAAATAAGTATTGTCTTTCCAATCTTTAAAGGCCCATGTGCTCCTCAGACAGTTGTCTTTGCAACGCCCTCGAGGAGGAGGACTGTTGTTATTATTGTTTCCATCCTGAAAAGCATGCAATTGAGACTTGCAGCAGCTGAACGATTTGCCTGGAGTGACTTGCAAAGCTGGGATCAGACCCTGGAGCACCTGGTGTCACAGTGAGATGGGGATCAGTGTCAGTACAGCCAATAACAGCCTGACAGAACCTGGTGGGACAGGGCCATCACCTGCCAGATAAGCAAATACTTTGTAAATACTTTGTAAATTGGGAACAATAGGATTTTCCATAGGTATAACATGGAAATTCAGCTGCCAGTGAGCAGAGGGGAGCATGGGCTGCCTCTGGATGAGCCTCTCCCTGCCCAGGCTGGCAGGTGCTGGCAGTGCCTGGCTCCAGCTCCTCTCCTGGCCCTCCCTGTGCCTGGGCACCAGCAGGGACTTGGGGTTTGGTGCCTTGTCTGAGTCACCGAGTCCCCAAGGAAGTTCTCTTGGACGTGAAAACAGCTGGTGGTTCTGGGAGTGTTTGTAATAACGTGAAATGCTGGATCTCCTTCTTGGGGGCACATTATACTCATCTGCATTAGCCTAAGAAACAGTCTTAAGCCTTAAAAAATATTCCGAGACTCCCAAAGGATTTCCCTCCAGGGAAATCTAATCTTTCTCATTTCCATTGCCCTGTTGAGTCTGATAATTCTGCCGTAGAGCACTCTTGGGAATAACTCCAGCACGTCCATCCTCTGCCACCACCCCACTCTCCATCACACAGCCCAGGACGCTGACAGAAACCTGAACTATAATTCCTTCCTTTCTATCTTTTACAAAGCTCATTATGTGGGAGCAACACCTTCACCTGGGGGAGGTCCTTCTGCTCATTTGTTTCTTGAAGTAATAATTTTTCCTGGTCAGACCTGCACTGCTGTTCCTGAAATGCCCACGGGGTTCCTCGTGTGCCGTCATTCCTCTGCTCCCCTGTCATTCCTCTGCTCCTCTTCCTCCCTTGGGGCAGAGCGTTGCCTGCGAGGGGCTCCCAAGTCAGCCAAGGACAGGGCACCAGAGCATCGCCCCTGGCTGCCTGCAAAGATGTGGGGAGCAAATTTCCGTCTGTAGACTCCAGCCAGGAAGTCAATCAAAGTCAATTCTGGAAAGAGCCTTCCATTAGGCATGGAGATCCCATGATTAGCAGATCTCCTCATCACAGAGTGAAAATCACTTTAATAAAATGACGCCTGTGACTGCTGGCAGGGCTCGAGGTTTGTTCTATTGTAAAAGCAACAGCTGGTTTTAAAAAGAGTTTTGAATTTTGGGAAGGAAAAAAGCTGCCATGAAGAACACATAGTTTCAGGAAAATCATGAGTGAAATCACTGTTCTCCTTTGCAAAAGCTGTAGAAATTCTAATCACCTTTGGTAAGGTCTGAAATCCCAAAAGTAAGAAGGAAACATGGACATCTCTGCTTAGTTTGCAGTAATTGGAAAAAACCCTCTATGCATTGTGGGGTTTTTCCTCATTTAAAAAAATCACACAGTCACAGGACGGTGTTGGGATTGGTTTGGGTTGGGAGTCACAGGTTTGGGTTGGGAGGGACCATAAGGACCATCTTATTCTACCCCCCTGACATGGGCAGCGACACCTCCCACTTGGCCAGGTTGCTCCAAGGCCCATCCAACCTGGCCTTCAAAAATGAAGGACCACATAAATCTTGATTAAGTGAAATTAAATGTTTGCTCAGCAGTAATTTTATAATTCTTTGATGGAAAAAAGACTGGTTGTGGCCAGGCTGCAGGTGGGCTCCAGGCAGCCCTGCCTGACCCTGATCCCTGGCTCCGGGCAGGGCCTGGTCACCACTGCGGCACCAGAGCAGCCTGGCACTGGCTTTGCTTCCTGATGATGGCTCTAACAAAGGATGGGCACCCACAGAACCACCCCACAGTTCAGGAGTGCTGGATTTGCACTGTCAAGATAGAATCAAGCTTAATGAACTTGCCCAAATGGCAGAAGCAATATTTGTGAGCCAGGCTGCACCTGACACATTCTTTATGCCACGTGTCCAGGTGACCTGGATGCCAAACCCAAAGCTGAACCACACGTGGGTGAGAGCCAGGCAACATTAGCATGGCTATATTAATGTTATTAATAAAATGAAAGATTTAGATGACAAAACATTTTAATTATTTCCCTTCTTCCTCAATTCAGCATTCCAAGACTAAAATATAAGTTTAATAAACTTTTTAGAAGATCTTTTCTATTGTCCTTTCTAAATGTAACACCTGGATTGTATTTGGGGAGTTCTCATGGTGCTGGCTGGAACTGGATCAGACCTCTGTAGGGTCAGGCATCTCCTGAAATTCTCCACATTGCTGTTTCAGAAATCTTATGAAACATCCTGTGTGGCAGTGAATGTTCAGTGAACTGCATGTTTGGTGCCCAGGAAACATCCTTTTGTATTTTGGATAAATATTCAACTATTTTGTCTACCCTTCAAAGCAGCAAAACAACCCAGACCTCTGCAAGGGGATGTTTTGTTGGATGTAGAATAAAGAGAAGGGACAAACCAGCCCCGGTACATTCCAGTGCAATATTCCTCGGTGCTCTCGTAGAGCATTTGAGGTCTAACGACCCAGACCAGGGGCTCACTCCACTGACGGCCATGTGGAATGGAACAGACCCTCACCACACGGCCCAGGGTGGTCTCCTTGCCCTGGTCCCAGGGACTGAGGCCAGCTGAGTGAGGGGACACCCTCGCTTCTGGTCACACAGGGGTCGAACAGGCTCCATCAGATAGGACGCCTTTCCCACACCTTTCACTTTCCGTGTAGACTCGCCCACGCCAGGGATGGATAATTGCTGTGGTGTTTCATTCCCCGGGCACTCCTGGGTATCGTCGGGTTTTTGTGTCACTGTTGTTGAGTTGTCATCACAAGTCAGACCTGATGATTCAGGAAGTAACATTTTTGATGTAGTTTTGAAACACGCTTCTGTTAACCAAAGCATCTTTCTGTTGTGGGATTTCTGGAGACAAACGCCTTTGGGGAATTATTTCCGGCTGAAAAAAAAAACCACCTCCTAGCCAGGTCACAAGGAGGAAGAATAAACAGCCCTTCTCCAGTGGCACGATCCACAGGGACTGGTATAAATAGAGAACCAGGGGACAGAGGGATCACAGTCGGATCTGCAGCGACCTGAGCACTTGCCTTGGGCTCTGTCGGCTCCGCACCCACACCATGAGCTGTGCTGTCAGGCAGGTCGTCACCACCTGCACCCAGGGCAGGGGCAGCACGGGCAGCAACGCGGCCAGCACTGGCAGGAGGGTCTCCTCCGCCTCCTCAGGGAGACACGCTGCCTACGACTTGGGTGCTGTGGTTGGCAGCTTCTCCGGTGGCAGCGTAAGCGAGGGATTACTTGGGAAGCAGCTGAGCGCCGGCAGCGCGGCTGGTGGGAGCTTCGGAGCCACCCAGAGGGCTTGTTCTGCCCTGGGATTCAGCGGTGGAGGCATCTGCACTCGAGGCGGTGGTGGCTTCCCCAGGGCTGGTGCTGGCTGTGGGGATGGGATCCTGTTCGCTAACAATGAGAAGGCGACGATGCAGAACCTCAACGACCGCTTGGCCTCGTACCTGGACAAGGTGCGGCTCCTGGAGGGGGACAACGCCGACCTGGAGTGCAAGATCAGGGAGTGGTACGCCAAGGTAGGGCCCAGCTGTGAGCCACGGGACTACAGCTGCTACCACAAGGAAATCGAAGACCTTCAGAACCAGGTAAATCCTTGTTTGTCAAGAAAATCCTAATATTTCTTTGGGCATTGGTTTCGTATGTGCATAGGTCCCTGTCGAAGGGCATAGGCAGTGGCTCTGGAGGGGCAGGTGAAGCGCTGGTTTATATGAAATGATGGTCTGTGGGAGGGGGAGTCTGCATTTACTGAGCACTGACGCTTCAGCAAGGCCGGGTCCACCCAGCTGGCATATGGGTTTCTCTGTTGTGATGTCACATAACTGATTAATAACCCCAATATACGGAATGATTATAAAATACCCCAGGGAGGTGTTTCCTCCAGGGTCTTCTGGAGGCAGAGAAAGCTGCAAGCCCACATATTCTCCTTACGTTTTCTTTTCCAGATCCTGTGTGCAGCCATGGAGACTAACAAAATCCTTCTGAACATTGATAACAACAGGATGACTGCTGATGACTTCAGGGTGAAGTGAGTACAGTCCCCTGCTGGCCCATGGAAGGGCAGGTGAGGGGTGGTGATGGGGAAATCCCAACCCTCTTCCTGTCACACTGTGTAGTAAAACACTGGCAATGTTCATAGAACAGCATGTCCAAAGCTAAAGAACTTGACCCTTTTCCCCCCAGCCTCACCTGAAGGCCTTGCCCTGCTTTGCTGACATGCTGACCTTTCTTTCTGCCTGTGGTTTAAGGTACGAGACCGAGTGTGGTCTCCGGCAGAACGTGGATGCCGACATTTGCAACCTGCGGCCCGTCCTGGACCAGCTGGCCAGCTGCAAAACCGACCTGCAGCTGCAGTGTGAGGCTCTCACGGAGGAGATGTGCTGCCTAAAGACCAACCACGAGGAGGTCAGCTCTCCTAGGGAATTAAGAAGAAGAAGGAAAGTCCCCCCAAGCGTGGATGGATATTACTGATATGGTCACGTATTCCCTGCAGGAAATGAGCTGTCTGAGGAAACAGGCGACTGGGGATGTGAGTGTGGAGGTGAATGCCTGCCCCGGCCCAGACCTGAGGAAGATCCTGGAGGATCTGCGGTGCCAGTACGAGACGCTGATGGAGCGCAACCGCAAGGAGACGGAGCAGTGGTACGCCTGCAAGGTACCACGTCCACGCAGAGTGGGACCTGGCTCTGGCCTGCAGGGGAACGGGAAAAATGAGGGATTAGGAGGTGTCCTAATAACAGCAAGTGTGTCACAGATGTGCTCAGATCTAACTGTACTGCCCGATTTCTGTGTTCTGTCCATGGCAGAGGGGCCACCACACGGTGTCACAGGGTCAGGACGGGATAAACAGGGTGCCAGCCTTGGACATGCTCAGGGCACTGTGGGATGTGGGAAAGTCCTGGCCACCAAGAGATGCAGTGGGGAGGTGAGGAAAGGGCTGTTCTTTTCTGACCTTGCAGGTGGAGGAGGTGAACCTGGAGGTCGTCACAAGCAGCCAGGAGATCGAGTCCAGCAACAAGCAGGTCACTGAGCTGAGACGTCAGCTGCAGGCCCTGGAGATCAACGTACAAGCCCAGCTCACCATGGTAGGTGATGCCACGACGATTCACAGCTCCAGCTCTCGCGACCAGGGTCATACCTGCAGCAAACCCAGGTACCTGTGCATTTGTTCCATTTGCAGAAAGAAAACCTGGAATCCTCTTTGACGGAGACCGAATGTCGCTACAACAAGTACCTGGCTGAGCTGCAGAACCAGATCTCCTGCGTGGAGCAGCGGCTGGCTGAGATCCGAGCAGAAATGGAGTGCCAGAACCAGGAATACAAGACCCTCCTGGACGTCAAGTGTCGCTTGGAGCAGGAGATCCAGACCTACCACTGCCTGCTGGAGGGTGGCCAGCATGACATCATGTATGCAAACAGCGCCGGGCACCCCAAAATCACTGTGCTTTGCCTTGCTGGGATATGAAAATTCGTGATCCTGGTAGTAAAAGCACCACTGTGGTGAGGAACCAGTGCTGACCTGTTACCAGACAGGGCTGATTAGCAAACCATGAGGCATCTGTGGATTTGGCTCTGATAAATGTCCAAGGAGCACACCAAAGACCATTCTTGGGCCAGGGAAGGGGCTGGGAGAGCCCCCAGAGCTGTCCCAGCCCCTGGCACGGTTCAGCAGCTCTTTCCGGGCAACTTCACCAGGTGCTGGGCAAGGTATCCTACAAACAGTCATGTAACTGAGTTTTATTGGCTTGCCAGGCAAGACAGGATTAGGGACTGGCAGCTAAATTAACTGAAACAATAAATTGTCTAAACATTTTTAGTTTCACACACCAATTTTAATTAAAGTCTTGGAAAATTTAATTTGTATGCAAAGCAGCTGGCTCTGCCTCCCATTGACTGAGGTTTTGAAAGAGTCAGGCTGTTAGTCCCAGACATGGCTGCACACACAAAACTGGCCTGAGCACCCACCTACTCCTTTTGTTTTGCTGGAACAGGAGGCTTTGGAATGGTGGTGCCCTGACGTGGGCTCCCCTGGACTCTCCAGTCCTAAATTAGTTACATGAAAAGTCAGTTTTTATTCCAAAATGCCTATTGCAAGGGTTGAAGTGGCACTGTCAGTGCTTGCCCGGGGTAATCCTGAGTGTCAGATGGAAAAGCATCAGTTGCCAAAAGACAGGCGGGAGGGGGTGGCTGCAGCTGCCCCTCGGGGCTGGGACGGGGAACGGCAGCAGTGGCTGAAGAGGCAGAGCTGAAGGCGGTGAGCAGGGCAGGGGGAGATCTCCAGGGTGGGAATGCGGGGGGCCTGCGTGCCCACAGCTGTCTCTCTCCACAGAGGGTCGGCAGGAAGAGGAGTCGGTGCCCCATCCGCCGGGAGAAGCGCGGGGCTGAAAGCCAGCCTGTGCCAGCCCTGCCTGCCCTGAGCCCTGCCCGGGCCAGGCTCTGCCAGGTGAGGGGGTCTCTGGGGAAGTGGGACCATGAGCCGCCTCTTGAGTGCTGGGTACGTGGGAACGGGAGCATGAGAGGTCTCCAGGCTTTTCTGGGCCATGAAGAGTGGCTGGAGGGGCTTTCCCTGGAGAGAGGCTGGGCTGGAGGCAGACACTCAGGACCACAGCTGTGACTGTTGGTGGTGGGGCACTGGGATTAACTGGGCTGTGCGGGGAAGCAGTGGCAAGAGATGCAGCTATGGGATATTTATTTATAAACCTCTGGGCAGAAATTATGTTTGACACTGGGGGGTGCCCAGCAGTAAATGTGGGTTTAAACAAGACTTTCAGCACAACACGGGAATGAGGAACTGGCAGGAGAATCAGTCAGTCACAAGTCTTTCAACAAGGATAAAATTTAGCAAAGCTGGGGAGAAGAGGGGAAGAGAAAGGTCAGTACAAAAGCAGAGGGGTGTAGGAGAAAGGCAGAGGATGCAGACCTCCCTGAAAAAGTGATTCTTCCCACTCTCCTTCAGGTCACTGCAGACCAGAGAGTCCCCGCCAGCCCCACTGCACATCCCCCGAGGAGCTCTCTGAAGAATAAGTCATTTGGAAAAACAAGGCAGAAATAACCTGGGAGTTCTCAGCTGTGCTCCAGCAGCAGTCAGAGGGACTCTGCAGGACGGCACCTCCCGGCCACCCCGCTCTGATCCCACCACTGCCCCTCGCTCAGGCTCCCCTGGGTTGTGGCAGTTCTCTAACAGCGACCAAGGCTTGTCTCCAATAAAACTTTGCTCCTGCTGACACAGCCTTGAACCTGAGAAATAATTTCTACAAGTAAATCAATGTACAAGTATTAAAAAAAAAATTGTTATGAATCCACCTTCAATCTCCATCCACACAGCAATCACTACAGGGAAAAAGGAAAACAAGCCATGTTCCCATCAGTGCTCCAGCTGAACTCAGAGGCTGAGGATGGGGATGGAGGGTGGAGGAGAAGGACCAGCTGATGTTGTGGAAAGGCATATTTGCTACCAGAGGAGGAAGCATGAGCCAAGACATGAAGCAGAAAGTGGTGAGGAAAGAAACATGCAGGGAGGCTGGGCAGAGAGCAGGGAGGGAGTCCCAGGGCTGTCTGACTGGCTCTGCTACCCAGAGAGACCTTGGAAAGGAAAGGGAGTCTTCACTAAAGCAGGTGTGTGCTAATATAATATAATATAGTTTAATATAATATAGTTTAATATAGTATGATATATAATATCACATAATATAATACACAACACCTTTGAGTTACTACAGATGCGCACTCACAGGATAAAATCAAGAAAAACAAATTTTCTCAAATAATACCAAAGCAGGAATTTTTGAAAGGCAGGCTCTGCTGGACTCTCCACACCCTTCTGGTGGAGGAAAACAATTCCCAGAGAAAACACTAAATAAAGAACCTCTAAATGGATTTGTAAAAAAGGCAAACAGGAAGAACCAGCTGGCAACATGTGGGAAGATAAAAGGGTGAGACAAATTAATATGTGGGAGAGAATTTTTTTAAAAGTGAGACACAATAAACAGCCAGAAAAAAAAAAAAGCTGCTGGTGTTTTATTACCCCAGAGAAAGGAATGACAAACACATTTAGGAGCACAACTGCATTTTGCTGCATGTGCAAGCCAAGGCTCAGGATCCAGCCTGTCCCTCCTTGCTGGCAGCAGCGTCTGAGCGATGGGTCAGATGGGCTGGGAGTGGTGGCACAACCCTTGCTCCTTGTTGTGGGCCTCTGGCAGCCTTTCTCTCATGAAATGTTGGATGGGGTTTGATGACTAACCTTAGATAGAGGCCTGACGTGAAGGCATCTAACAATAAGGCTTTGGGGGATACTATCAGTCTGAATTAGTGCCTGTTTCTAAAGAGAGAAACTGCTCAGACAGTTCTGGAATGGCCTTTTCCTTGGCTCTGTCCAGGACACTTGTTAGCCCTGTGGAGTAATTGCTCTAATGAGCTCCTGGACAAGCTCTGTCTTACTTTCCCTGCTCAGTTCTGCATCTCCCATTCCTGCAG
The DNA here is from genome assembly GCA_013397175.1 of Platysteira castanea. Classification (NCBI taxonomy): domain Eukaryota; kingdom Metazoa; phylum Chordata; class Aves; order Passeriformes; genus Platysteira; species Platysteira castanea. The sequence continues at coordinate 58,330 of VYXC01005572.1, read as the reverse complement.
CACTAATTACGCTGAGCATTTCGGGGTGATTTAACCCAGCTCAGTGCTGACACAGCACCTCTGAGGTCACTGCATTGCATCTGTGCAGAAATACAGCACTGCCTTCCCTGCCCAGTGGTTATAACCCAGACAGCGATGGGAAAGGATGACGGCTGTGGAGACAGCACAGGATGAGAGACAGGGAAGGGAAGAGAAATGAAATGCAGAGGACACAGCGCATGGGACAACAGGACAGGAGTGACCTGGGACCTGGACTTCAGGCAAACGTCTGCCGTGTTCCCCACACAGCAGCTCACGGGTTGTGCAGTTCATAGGAGCTCGTTCTGCCCTCTTGTAGCATGCAAATCTTGTAAAGCAAGAACAAACGAGTATTTCCAAGACAGAGAGACTTGGGCTGAAGGTACAGGATGGAGGGAGGAACCCAGGGATACAAAGAGCAAGGGTGGGTGCCCTAGAGAGATCAGCACTCAGGCTGGTAAGCAGACAGTGAAATGCACTGTGACAGTCCAGCAGATGTGTCTGTGTTGTGCAGAGAGCAGGCACATGGGAATTACACCACCATCAGCAAAAATCCCTGAGGAGTTAACACACCAGAGGTTTAAGGGATCAGTGAAGAAATGGGAAGAAAACAACTAGTTTTGCAAAGTACCAATGCTGGAAATCAGCCACGAGTTCCAGACTGCTCAGCACAGGCAATTATCTCTGATTACAGGCACGGTGCGTTTGGAAAAGCAGGCCATGTTCTGGTGTGGTGCATAAACTGTAATTTCTCTACAAAAGCCTGTTTTATACAGTATGCAGACAGGTACAGTCTAACACCCACATTAACTATCTGTGGGGTTTAGATTTTTGTTTATTGGCTTGTGTAACATTTGTCAAGAGTTACAAGAGATGACCAAACTGCTGCTGTAACCCAACAGGAGATTTCTCTCCTCAGTGCACTGAATAATATAATCTAAACTGCCAGTATGAGCCACGTATTCAAAGTGTATTGAAATTAAGAGACTTTTTAGTACAAGTATTATATGAAGATAAAAGAAGACAGTCTGGGGAGTTCTGGCTGCCCTGCACCCTTGCCTGCCTGGCTCTCTTGCACCACTGGACAGTGCCTGAGTGCAGGAAACACCTGAACACTCCAGGCTGTCAGGCTGATCCTGTGGTTGTGCAGCAGAGACCACAGGCTGAAGCCTCAGTTTCCCTCCCATCCTGGGCCGTGCTCAGCTCGCTGAGCAGAGTGGAATTGCTGCAGTTTCATCACCCATCAGTATTCCCATCTGTCCTTACAAATTCTCCAAGACTCTCTCTGCTGTGATAACCTGCAGTGCCACCAGAGATTCACTGCCAGCATCTGTCAGGTCCTGGAAGGATCCAGCACCCTTCATCAAGGGAATCAGGGGAGACTGAACTTCAGTAGGAAGAAACCCAATTGTGTCCACCTCCATGTCCTGCTGAACTTCTTCAGCACTGCAGATGCTCAGAGTCTGCAGATGTGAACACTCAGCAAGAAAGAAACTGAAGCAGAGTCACTCTCGGTCTCCGAGGCGTATTTAAGCCCGTGCTGTTACCAAACCCACTGTGGTAATTATTTCAGTTGCCTTGCAGGATTTGGCTAAACATGGTGGTATAAACCAGTGAGTCACTAGCCAGGAAAAAGTCGTGGTCTGCATTTGAAAGATGGGAGTATGGGGCCTGGAGCCGGCTCAGTATCACATCAAAGAAGTGTTTAATAAATGATGCCTAATGGCCATTATGCAAATTATTAATGGTAATTACAAGTGACAAGATAAAATCATATTCCAGTGTGGTTGCACAAACATCACTGAGGCAATGCTTATGAAAGCAAAGTTCTGTCAAACCAGACACACCTTTCTTGTAGTTGACACAAGAAAACATTATCAGCTTTGATAAGCAAAACAAGGTGAGCATGTGGAGCCGGGCTGGGCACAGCGACAGCCACAGGACCAGACTGTCCTGCCCGCAGCACCCCTTGGGAATGTGGCATCCTTCTGCCTCCTCCATCCCTGTGCACCAATATTCACCCTTATCCCCTCTTCCTCCACTCGCACTCTCTCTTCTTGTCCATCGAGCCCACAAGACTCAGCAGTGCTGGCACTGATGCTGTGTGCGACCACTGCTGATCGTCCTGCCCAGGGCTGTTGTGGCTTCCTGCACTTCCACTGCAGGAAACCATTCGTTTCCTCCACTCCTGCACTGAGGTTGTAAATCCTTTTGGGACACGTTTATATCTTAGACTTGTACAGTCCTTTCCTTGTGTTCTGCCCCATGGCTGTGTCCCAAGGCTATAGGAATGCAATAATAACAGAAGTGGAGGTAAAGAAATCAGTTTAGTGGGAAAAAAAGCCAGTACTGAGGGAACACAGCCTCTGCCTGTCTCAGTGCCAGCCCCAGAGCCCTGACATGGCCATGAGGAGTGGGACAACACCACAGTGTGTTTCTAAGATACGGCCAGGTTAGCCAGGGACTGGCTTCTGGGTACATTTGCTGTATCAGACACATGTTCCATGTTCCATGTTCTATGTCCCAGTGAAATTGGCAGGAACCCAGAAAAACTCCAAAGAATGCAATTGCATCCCAAATACGAGTTCTTTGGAAGAACTGTATTCACTGGTAAAATGGGATTTGGGAGTGTGTGGACTGTTCCACCAGGACATGAGTGAAAGGTTATACAGTGCTGCTGCTGTTTGTTTTGTGGAGCAAGACCTGTTCCTTCTTCCCATCAGAAAACTGCTGAAGGAGGCAGGGGTGGGTGCTCTATGCCCACACGTAGAGAAATGTCCAACACCTGCAATGTTTCCCCCTATACCCAGCACTCTGCAAGGGAAAAAAAGGCATCCCCAGCTCCATCTCTGCAGGTTGCTCTTGGGTAACTCCTGAAAACCTCCCCAGCACAAGCAAAGCTCCAAGCAAGCATTATATTAATTTCTGCTGGCTCCAACAGCCACACCCTGTCTTCAATTATATTCCTCAAAATGACGGATGAAAGCCAGATTTGCTCCCTCTCCTCCTTTTTGCTCATGATTTTCCCGACTGTGAGTCTAGGCTGTGTGGGGAGCACAGGGGCTGTGTCTAGGGGAGGATGGACTTGTATTTCAGGCGCTGCAGTCTCAGCGAGGAATCTGAGCTCCAACAGACTCCAGCTCTGTCCTTAAGCAAGTTATTTCCCTGCACCATATGAATAATGAATATTCCTGGATGCCGCCAGCCTTGGGTAGGCGGCTTTTTATCATTTTTGATCTAAGTAAAGAAATAAATTATCCCACTGGAGAGTGGAAAGCTTTAACTCATGCTGGTGTGAAGATGAGCCTATCTAACCATGCTTGGGGACACTTTCCTACCGTGGTGACAGCAGTCACCAACCTCCCACCACTAAAGAGGTGGCTGAGGGTACGAGCATGGGTTTGCTCTGCTCTTCCTCCCGGAGGTGAAGCTGCTCTCAGAGCTCCTGAGTGTCACCCTCACTGCCAACAGGGATCTATCACAACTGCTCCTCTACATGGGGACATCCTCGAGTCAAAGGTTGCTTTGTGAGTAAGAGTTGAGTGAAAATTCCACGCTGTAGGGAACAGAAGCCGTCGTCCCCCGAAGAGCAGAATATCCTCTCATTACAGAGTCTGCTGGAGAAGGACACTGGCACTGGTGGAGCCAGTTCTCTGAATGCTCCCTTGGCTATTGCCTGCCTGCTTGGGAGGTTGTGCTCCTCTGACCACCCAGGCTGTGCTGACGCCTGCTACTGCTCCGACAAACTCAGTAAGAAATGCAGAAAGCTTTTCTCCTTCTTATTCAGTGTGCAGCACAATCTTAGTAATGGCAAAGACCCGCGGGGTCACATCTGAGTCCAGGGATGTGGATATATCACCCATGGATACTCCCCTTCCTGTCATCTCTTTCTTTATCTACCATCACCACAAACTGAGAAAGTATGGACAGCAATTAACACAATTGAAAAATAACTTCAGCAAGGTCCTTCATACACTGCAGGTGACATCAACCCCTGTGTCACCCATGCACAGGGGACACTGAGCTTTGCAGTGTGAGCAACTGGACTTCTTGTGTTTGCATGACCAAAGAAATTTAAGCCATAAATAGGGAACTAAATCAATGGGGGATTTACCTCAGTGATTTTGAAAATCTCACAGTAAAGCAGCTATTAGAGCTTTACCAGGTGACCAACATCCACACCACAGTGTCCCTGGTTTGTTACTACTACAGTCACAACCATTCACACTTTTCAGAAGTGAGAAATTCTATTAGTTTTCCATTTTTTGTTTCACAAACTCTACCACAGCATGTGATATAAAAATGGCTATTGGACTAAGAATAAAATAAATACAAATTAATAAAAGATAAAAGGCACTTTGATGTTATAAATACCAATGTTTCTTCTTTGTACATAATCTAGGGCAACTTTTTTTCTTGACTTGTTGCAAAGTTTGCATCATACAAAAAGCTGATGACTCATAAAACACTATTTTACTTTTTGGAATAAGCTGCTGACATGTAAAGTATCTTCCTTGTGAACTGGGATTTCTAGAGGGAAACTGCCTATGGGCTATTTCATCTTGGCATAAACAGCCAGACTAGCCAGCCCCGTGGGAAGAAGAAACACCCCACAGGTGACACCCCCTTTGGAAGGTATAAATGGAGACCTGCGGCAGCCGCCAGCCTGCAGTCGGACTCAGTATCACGCTCTGCATCTTGCTTTGGGCTGTGGGTTGGCGCTGCAGCTGGGCCTCGCCATGAGCTGTAGTATTAAGCAGACAACTGGCTCTCTCAGGGGCAGGACCAGCGGTGGCAGCTGTGTGATTGGTGGTGGTGGTGGTGGCGGAGCGCGGATCTCCTCGGTCTCCTCTGGAAGATACACGACTTGCGGGATAGGCGGTAGCCGAGGGTTTTCTGGGAGAAGCTACTGTGGTGGTGTGAATTATGGAGGAGGACTGAGCACTGGCAGTTTGGTCGGTGGAAACTTTGGAGGTGGCTTAGGAGCCGCTGTCCTCGGAGGATGTCCAGGCATGGGATTCAGTGGTGGCAGCGCTCGCTTTGGCGGTGGCATGGGAGGTGGCATGGGGATGGGTCTTGGTGGAGGTGGTTTTGCGGGTGATGGCATTCTTCTTTCTGGTGACGAGAAGGTCACCATGCAAAACCTGAATGACCGCCTGGCTTCTTACCTGGACAAGGTGAGGTGCCTGGAACAAGAGAATGCTGACCTGGAGTGCAGGATCAGGGAGTGGTATGCCAAGCAGGGCCCTTTTTGTGAGCCACGGGACTACAGCTGCTATTACAAAGAAATAGAAGATCTTCAGAACCAGGTAACATCCCTTCTCAGCTGCCTTCTCCCTTGCAAGGCTCTCTCTGGTGCTCGTTCATAACTCGCTCCGTTATTGGGAGGAACAAATCATTGCTGTAAAATGCTTTTTGCAAACAGCCATTACAACATCTGCCTGTGGAAAGCTCAGAGCTCAGAGGTAAAACTGGAGGGTTTGAGCTGTTTCTGTTGCTTTTATTAATCAGACATATTGAAGGGGAAAATGTTACTTCAGGGAATGTATCTGGATGGGCTCAATTCATTTTTGAATTCAGTTTGTGCAGAGGTGATCAAATAGATACATGGCAAGAAAAGAACTAAAAGATAAATAAATCATGGATCAAATTATTTTGCCTGAATTTATATTATTCTCATCAGTCTTGCAGAATTCCAGTTAAACTTGGTTTCCTTTTTCTTATTAGTTTAGTCTTTCATGTAGAATTGGGAAATATAGGACACCTAATTAAAACTAAGAAAAAGGAGAACATTGCCATAACACATTTGGAATGGGCAATTTAAAACTCAAAACATTTGCAAAGTGTTTGGCAAAAATTTAGAATAACAATGCACAAAGAATAAAGAGAAAAGAATCCAGGAAAGGGACAGAAGGAGATAGGCTTGTCATTAACTCCTGAAATAAAACTTTAAATCTCATAAGATTTAGATTTAGGAGGCTGAGGTGGATCCTGGCAGGTGCTGGACAGTAATTACATCTCCTGGACTCTCTGCACCTGAACCACAAATTTTATCATTTTAATGCCTTGACTGCACTTCCCTGAGCATCCCTGTGAGTGCTGCACCCCTCAGCTCCCCATCCCTGATACCCAGGATTTTTAAAAAAGAGAAGGAGAAAGAGGGTCTGGTTGCACCAGGCAATGGCTACCTTGAGCCCAAGGACACAGAGCAGAGACCAGGAACAAATGTTCTTTTTCCAGATTGTCTGTGCAACCATAGACAACAACAAGATCATTCTGAACATCGATAACAGCAGGATGACAGCCGACGACTTCCGAGTGAAGTGAGTACCCGGGGCTGTCCCCTCCTCTGTCACCGCCCTCAGGGCTCCCAGCCGCTCTCCTGCGACCCAGGACGGGCTGGAGGCTGTGCAGAACTCACTCATCCATTGTCTCTAGAGCTGCCCTAATTAGGGGAGTTCCAGGAGGGGAAGTTTGGGATGCCAAGCTGGTTTTGAGTAGAGATTAAAGGAAGCAGAATGGATCTGCAGACTGGGAGCAGTGAGTGTTCAGCTGAGCTGCTGTTCCAGCAGGTGCTGTCTTTCAGAGGGAAGGTTTTGGGGTTTCCTGTCAGAGCTCAGAAATGCTGGTGGTGTCAGACACCGACTGCTCTTTCTCTCTGGTTTCCCTCCTCGCAGGTACGAGACGGAGCTGGCCCTGCGCCAGAGCGTGGAGGCCGACATCAACGGGCTGCGCCAGGTGCTGGACCAGCTGACGCTGTGCAGGTCTGACCTGGAGGCACAGCTGGAGTCGCTGCGGGAGGAGCTCTGCTGCCTGAAGAAGAACCATGAGGAGGTAGGTCCTGCCCTCTCCTGTACAAAGCATCCGCTCCTGTGGGATCCATCACCCCGGGGTGCTGCTGCAGAGGGCAGTGGTTGATGGAGACCATCGTGTGACCCAGGAGCTGTGAAGGTCCCTCAGAGAGGGGCTCTGCAAGGCTCTGCTCCCTCTGAGGGAACTTGGCTTCCTCAGTTCTTTCCTTCATTTTAAACCTGACCTGATCTGGATGGTGTTTCCAGGAAATGTGCTGTCTGAGGAAGCAATCGACTGGAGATGTGAGCGTGGAGGTCAATGCCTGCCCTGGCCCAGACCTCAGGAAGATCCTGGAGGAGATGAGGTGCCAGTATGAGACGCTGATTGAACGCAACCGCAAAGAAGTTGAGGATTGGTATGAGTGCAAGGTGAGTAAATTCCCATAGCTCTGACTTTCCCTGGCTAACACCCAGGCAATGGTCCCACAGGGATTTGTTGCATGTAAAAACCACACAACAGACTGTAAGAACAGTTAGGGTTGGTTCACACTGACCAAGTGACACAAGGGAGGGACACTGCCACCCTGTGTCCTTGTCATGGTCTGAGGGACGCGCTGCATGGTGGTGGGACTTGAGGCAGGAATTCTCTACAAAGCAGTAAGTGGTGAGAAGAACTGGAAGCAGCACTATTAGAAGAGAAAGAGGAATGACCAGCCAGGTTTACCCTATGGTTAGGATGAGAGTTTTCACCCAAACCCTTCTCATTTCATGTCTTTGCTCTTTCTAACTTCTCTGCTCTTTCCTTAATACTTGATTCAACTTATATTGCACATTCCCTGAAGCTCTTTATCCTGGATTGGTGATTTCAGATTGAGGAGGTGAATCGGGAGGTTATTACAAGCGGTCAGGAGGTGGAGACGTGCAACAACCAGGTGACTGAACTGAGACGCCAATTGCAAGCCCTGGAAATCGATCTCCAAGCTCAGCTCAGCCAGGTGAGTGTGAGCTGGTGCAAACCTCAGCCATCTCACAGAAGGCATAGCTAAATGCAGTGTTTCTCCTGCCTGTATTTGTCTTACATCCCATGTCACTCCTCAGAGGGACAACCTGGAGTCCTCGCTGGCGGAGACAGAGTGTCGCTACAACAACCACCTGGCTGAGCTGCAGAGCCAGATCACCTGCGTGGAGCAGCAGCTGGCTGACCTGCGGGCAGAGATGGAGTGCCAGAACCAAGAGTACAAGACCTTACTGGACGTCAAGTGCCGCCTGGAGCAGGAGATCCACACGTACCGCTGCCTGCTGGAGGGCGGCCAGCAGGACCTTATGTAAGTGGGCTTGAGACACGCCAAAAAAATACAGTAAAATACCCGTGTCCTGGTTATTTCAACATAAGAGCAAAGTGAAGGACCTGCCCAGCTCCTTCTCCCTTACTGACCTATTTGGGCCTCCTGGTGCCATGGTGGTGAGCTGCTTCCTCCCCTGTGCCAATTGCTGCCACAAGGAGAACAGTCACTGCAACATTCTGCCAATTTTCTGCCAAAAAAGGAAACAGACTGAGAGCAATAGGGATGCTGAAAATCTGTAGCTCTAGTTTATATATAATTTCCCATACTAAAATGTTATTTTCCTGTCTCCTCAGTCAGCAAGGAGGAATTGGTCAGTCTTCGGGTCTAGGAGGAGGAGTTGCAAGAAGCAGTGGGATAGGAGGAGGAGGCATCATTAGGACAAGCCACACTTACACTTCGTCTGCCCAGATCCCATCCTGTGCAGCTGCGGAGATCCAAGGTAAGAACTGTCCCGCTCTAAACATTTCCACAGTCTCTGCTCTCATGCAACACCGATGGGCGGGAAGAAAGAGCTTTCCCACGTAGCTTACAGGTGCTACTTGAAAGTTTTATTGTGAGGCCCCTGGGAAACACAGGACAGGAACCACAAGGAGTGGCTGAGAGGAGAGCTTTTGGGAGCTGGGGCTCTGCTGGGACGCATGAGAATTGCCAAAAGGAAGAGGGATAGAAGGGAGAGGGACAGAGCCAGCAGGCAGGCAAGCCATAGAGAACATGGAGAAAGGACTGACGTGAGATGTAGGACAAAGAAAGAGCAGGAGAAAGAAAAGTACTCAGAAATCAGGTGGGCAAAAAGAAGTGGGAATCATGGGAATACTGGCAGATAACTACTAGTCATAATTCAAGGGGAAACTTCCAGCCAAACTGAAAAGGAAAGAAGGAAATACAGTGACAGTTGGTCCAGGAGAATGACGTGAGCAGGGGCATTGTTCTGGCATGGACCCCAGTGCCATTCCCTCATCCAGATCACTGCTGGAGCAGTGTCTGCAGCTTCCACCTTTCGGCATTTTGATGCAGCCCGTGCTGCAGCCAGTGACAGATCCATCTGCCTGGCTGGCAGGAGCCATCGGAACTTCCCAGGAAGGGGCAGTATTTATCTGAAATTCTAATTGAATTGGCTTGTGAAATGATCACGTGTAGGGAATGACAGTGTGGGAAAGAATCTATTTTTGCTATAAACACAGTAATGTTTCCTTTGATCTCTCCAGTGCCTTGCCGAAGGATTTGTGATTAAGCAGAGAAACGAGAATATCCAACAAGAGAAGCCTGAAGCAGAGCTACGGATGAAGAGAGAATATTTACTGCATGTGTCTGCAAAGAGCACGGAGTGTGCTCGTCTGTGTCGCTCGGCCCTGCTAAGCAATGTGTCAGAGGGATGAGCAGAGCATTGGGCCTCATTCTGCTTTATCTTGCTATTTGCTTTCCCAGTCTGTGTTGCTGTGTGTGGTGCAGCACCATGACTGTTGCTGTAGTCAGCCAGGGCTATGATCACTTATGTACCTGCTGGTGAAAATTGTCTCTAATAAAACTTTGCTTCTGCCTGATGCAATCAAGAACCTGTGTCCGAGGCTGAGTTTCTTTTGAACACCAGGTGCTGATCCATGAACAAGGGGCACCTGAACTGGTCAGGATCATCCTGCACTGGGAACAAAGCTGCTTTGCCAGTGGGAGCCAGAGAACGGCCTTGCTGACCTGGCAGGTCTTGTCCAGCTCCTCCCTGGTGTCACAGCCTGAGGCAGATGTTGCTCATTCCCGTGTGACACCTGCCCTGACCCCCATGGACAGGCAGGTCAGGCAGAGGCCTGTGTCCTTCTCACACAGCATTGGGCTAAAACATCATTTCAGAAGAGTTTCCAAAGTCAGTGATGGAACATCTGGAGACAGTTTGCCTTGGCCCCAGTCTAGTGCTGACACATCTGGGCCAAGCCCTCTCATGGTCCATTCCCCAGCCTGGGGACTGTTGAGGATGAAATCTTGGTCCCCACAACTGATTCACTTTCTGCTGACATGGCTTATATTCCAACGTATCCTTTTCATTTTATAGGAATCTTCACACTGGGAAAAGGACTGGAGGCAAAAGGTTTATCTCCTCTCTTTTCACATAGTGACTGAGTCATTTACTGATCATCCTCAGATTGCCAAGAGTTTCGACCTGAAAATCAGGAGTGGTTGAAAGATCATCTTTGCATTAAACACACCTTGTCTGAGAAGCTGTGGAGGGCAGGGTGGGAGCTGAAAAAGTGCAGCTTAACAGAGAATAGAATGGAGAAAAAATCCAGGTAGGGCCGTTGGACACCCAGAGCCACCCAGCTGTCACCAGCAAGGCAGGTCACTCCCTCCTTGGCCTCGACCAGCAGCTGTGTAGCTGGTGCTGAGCTGGTTTTGTCCTGGTGCTGACCTGCCAGAGCAGCCATGGGCCAGAGTGAGCTGGCAGAGTCACTCTGGGTTTGGAGAACTGGCAGTTCAAAGTATTATGAGGGTGTTTTGAGGATTAAGTTGTTGGTCCAGAATGCAAAGCAGTGGTGGTTTTGACTGTGGTGTGGCTGTTACACAGTCACATTCACTTGTGAGATCACCCAGTAAAGCAAAACTCTTGGTTATTCCTTTTCCATCAGAGGCTGGAGGTTATGGAACAGCCAGACCCAGGGCAGGAGGAGAACAGGTACAAAGACAAAACCACTTCAGGACTGTACACACTGTACAGTGTGGCACACTTTTCTATTGCCAGTTCTTTTATAAAGACACCAACTTCTCCAGTGATACAGAAATAGACTTAACATGGTAGCAAGTGCCTGAAGAAGCTCAACCACTATTGTCTCAGGGAGCAGGTGAAAGGTGCCCTTCTCCTGTTGTGAGAGGCCACAGAGAGAAGATGTCTCAGTGATATTTCTTTATTTCATCTACCAGACACTAAGTTTAATAGTATCCATGGGCAAGACAAGATAATGCAGCACTGGAACACCTGCAATGACTCAGAGGAGTGGCCAAAGGTAGAAATTTTTAAACCAAGACTAAATTAAGCCTTATTAAAAGTTCAGTTCCAGCCCTACAGGAAGTCCCAGACTTGATGCACAATTCTTTCAGTAGACATATATGGCCACTGCTTCACAAGAGATCAAAAGAGATACATATTGTGGCTCTAAGGACAAATTTCCTTGTTTTGGACTCCAGTGGATATCCCAGTTGTTCTCAGAGCTCTGGCTGAGAAATTGAAAAGTAAATCTTTCCCTTTCCATTTGCATTGTCTCCTCCTGCCTTGTTCAGTGCAAAGACAGACAGGGGATAACCCACTGCCACCCCTTCTGGCCTCAATCCTTCCCAATCTATGAGTCCTCACACTGTTGTTTCTAAAAATACAAAAACAGTGCACTCAGACTCTTCCAGTTTCCAGTCTTCTGGAAACTCTTGGCTATCTATGGTATGTAAAAGCTTCCCAGTGTCTCCTGGCAGCCCCAGCTGATTCCCACCAGCTGTGGGCTGGTTCCTCCTCTTGCGAACTGCTACTGACATCTAGCTTCTCCTCCAGATTCCTTGGGCTCATATCAAAGACCTTCCCACCCTTCCCACCACATCCAGCAGGTCCAAAGCGTGCACTTTCACAAAGGAGCTGTCCTGAATTCCTGAGAGGTGAAAGAGACCTAATGACATGGCCAGAATGACTCTAATGATCCAGAAATTATGAATATGCCTCTGGAAAGCCCCTGGGGGGGTACAGCCTCAGCTCCTGGGACGCTGTGATGTTGTTTGTGGACCTACAAGTTGGGATGAGTCTGGAAGGCAGCTCAGGAGAGGCAGGTTGTGATTAACAGTTCCCCAGCAGAAAACACCCTGGAAACACTTCATTTATTAAAGAGCTGCAAATTACGGAGCTGCAAACCTTGGAAACTACATTTCCATAATATTTCCCTATTTCTTTGTGCTGATGAGACAGACCCAGGAAGCTTAGGAGTTCAAGTAACTGAATGAAAACATGAGGGAAAGCTTAATTTAATTTTTTAAAGTCTCAGAACAATTACTTAGTTTTGTCTTAGTTTAACTAGTGCCCTCATTTCCTGGAGACAAACAGGAAAAATAGCAAGACAGAGGGAAGTGTGTGCAGAGCAAAGCTCCCGGGCACAGGTGGCTGCTGCAGGCACACAGAGGTGCGAGGGGCAGAGGGGACCGAGGTGTCCCGGAGGAGCAGGAGCGTGCCCGGGGTGCAGACACCCTCACTCCCACGGAGTACAAGTCATCCCCTGTTTCTGCCTGCGCTACACTGATGTGCCCGCGTGATAACTGCGGAGCCGGGGAGGGAATGTGTGCTCACTCAGGAGAGATGCTTGCTGCAGACAGCTGTTGGGAAACTCCTGAGGAATCACCCGCAGACCAGGCAAAGCTTCCAGCGACGCAGCTTACAGCAGTTTCGGTGCTCCTGCCACCACACCCTGACTCCCAATTATGTTCTCCAGTCCTAGGAATGAAATCCGGCAATTCCTTCCTATACACAATAATTTTATTAGAGCTTTTACCTATTCTGAGCTTTGTTTCTGTGTGTTTTGGGCTGGAGGGAGGCCCAGTGTGTCAGGCAGGGCTGACACAGAGGCGCCGTGTCCGGGTCCAGCTGTGAGTGTTTTGTCTCGGAGTAAATCACTTTGGGAAGCCTCTCCACACCCGTCTCCAGCCTGCTGGAGATATCTGTGGAATGCTTCTGCCTTTCATGGCATGGATAAGGAACATCCAAGGAGGCAAAGAAAAGGGGAAACATCTTTGTAACAGAAATAAGAGAAATAAAATGATGAGTAAATCATGAATACTGGGATAATTCAGTCCTTGAGTAAATGGGATCATTTACCTGCCATAACAATAGCTATTCCAATCCACAATCCTGACACTGAGTGAGGATTTTAGCAAGAGTTTGAACTCACTTTTCCCTGGTGAAGGAGATTTGGAGAATATCTTACAAGGAACAGTTGGGTTCAGAAAGCCATGGAATGCCTGTCCCTTGCTCCATGGCCACTGGAAAAGGGGCTCCCTAGGGAGAAGGCCAGTGCTCTGGAGTGTCAGCAAAACATCTCATGAAAAGAAGCTCAGCCTCAATTTTGATGACAAAAATGTGAAAGGATTCTTACTTTTTATTTTCCTTGCTTAGTTAAGATTTGGAAATATTACTGACAGAGAGCCTCTAGTTTGTACCAAATCCAGCTTCTCCAGCCCAGGTAGAACTGCACAGGGCAGTGACTGCTCTGCAGTTCTATCAGCACTTCTGCCTTTATATGTCCCAGGACAGCAATCCCAAAGCTCTGATTAAAATGCAGCACGTATTGACAGAGAAATTGGATGTTTCCACTCCCATCCACTGTTTCAAAACCACTCTTTCCCAGCAACAATTACAATCCATAATGAGGAGAAGTACAGAAATTATCTTTCACTGAACAACAGGAAATATTTAAAGCACTTTTACCTTCCTTTACACTCTCCACATAATGAAGCAAATCCTTTGTGAATTACTGGAGAGCCACAATCACGTATGAAGAACCTTTCATCCGTCTGCATTAAGAGATCCCTCCTTGGTCTCACTTGTCTCGCAGCAGAGCGTTCCAGATTTGTCATTTTGCCAGTGGAGAGATTTAAAGGTTAATCTCTGTGTCTCTGATCTTTCCAGAGTTCTTACATCATTCTTCATACATCATTCGAAAAGCAAACTTAGTATTTCTTCTTTCTTTTTCATCTTACATATTCCAACCTCAGCACCTTGCATGAAAACTGCTTATTCAACTCAAAATAAAATGAAAATAAATTAATGAGAGATAAAGAGCTCTTTGATGCAATAACCTTTAATGATTTCTTCCTGGTGTGTAATTTAGGACAGTGTTTTTCCTGGCTTAATGCTGTAAGTTTGCATCATAAACAAAAAGCTGATGATTCATAAAACATTATTGCTAATGTATTTTTGAAATTAGCAAGAGACATGTAAAGTATCTTCCTTGTCTACCAGGCTTCTTGAAAGGAAACTTCCCTTTGAGAAATTATTCTTGGCACCAATGGCTGGAGTAGCCAGCCTTATGGGAAGAAGAAGCAGTGGTGACACCCACTGTGGAAGGTATAAATAGGGATCGGCGGCCACGGGCAGCTCGCAGTCTGATTTCGTATCAAGCTGTGCATCTTGCTTTGGGCTTCTGCTTGCGTTTCCAACCGCTGCCGCCATGAGTTGCAACATTAAGGAGACTATTACTGTGTCTAGCAAAGGCAGGAGCAGTGGTGGCAGCTGTATCATTGGTGGTGGTGGTGGAGCACGGATTTCTTCCTATGGCATAGGCAGTGGCAGAGGTTTTTCTGGAAGGAGCTACTGCGGTGGAGTGAATTATGGAGGGGGACTGAGTGTTGGTAGCTTGGCTGGTGGGAGCTATGGAGGTGGCAACTGCTATGGCAATGGCCTCGGGTTTGGCCTCGGAGGTGGTGTGGTTGTTGGTGGTCTTGGTGGCGACTGCTTGCTTTCATCCTGCGATGAGAAGGTCACCATGCAAAACCTCAATGACCGCCTGGCTTCCTACCTGGACAAGGTGAAGTGCTTGGAGAAGGAGAATGCTGAGTTGGAGTGCAGGATCAGAGAGTGGTACGCGACACAGGGCCTCTCCTGCGAGCCCCGCGACTACAGCTGCTACTACAAAGAGATTGAAGATCTTCAGAACCAGGTAATCCCCCCTCAGGTTGTTCCTCCCCTTTTAAAAGCTTACTGCTGAATTCGTGAGTTGTTCCTCCCCCTTTGAAAGCTTACTGTTGAATTTCTGGGTTGTTCCTCCCCTACTGAAAGCTTATTGCTGAATTTGTGTTTAGAACCCACTGCAGTTGTGGGAGGGAATTTCGGTGCTTCTGAATATCTTTGCAAACAGAAATTTCGGCAAATTCCCCTATGACATTGCTGAGTGTGGGGGCACACCAAGGATGAATGCTGCAAGGTGATATGGGTGGGAAAACACTCTGAAAAGGGGAAAGGATGCTTTGGTACATTGTATTTGATTATACAACTGCAAATGTGATATTAGCAATGTATTCTGAGGAAATGTAGTGGTGTCAGCCCCACAGGAAAAGCAAAGTGAACTATGGAATAAGAAAAAACATACACATTGAATACTTTATCAAATGAAATGTTACAAATTCTGGGTAAGAAAAGCTTGAGAATTGAAACTGATTGTCACAGTGGCACGAACACCCTGATATTTGTAAGTCCACAATGAAAGTTATGGCTGATCCTAAGGCTTAAAGACACCTTCCCACCATCTTCCCTGAAGGTCCTTAACTCTGAAGCCCAGAACATGGCAGCTTGAATGTCAGTTGAGATTTAGTATCTTAAGAAAGGTTCTTTAGGTTCATTTTTTGAAGCATCTTTGGAACTTGCCTTCATATCTTGAAACTGGGAAGTGCCATCTCACAACACTTTAATTCCCAGCTCTACGTGGTTGATCTCTTTTCTTCCGAGAGTAAAGGAGGCAAAGCCACCTCCTTCAACTTCTCTGCTGAAGGGACAAGGTTACTTAAGTAAGAAGGTAACAGAAAAAGGGAATTGTGAAGAGTTACTACCTAATTGCAATGCAGAAAGACCTGTAGAGCAGAACAGGAGAGAGGAGACATCTCTCATGGTTTGCTGTTTTCCAGATTGTCTGCGCAACCATTGATAACAACAAGATCATCCTGGACATTGATAACAGCAGGATGGCTGCTGATGACTTCCGTGTGAAGTGAGTGCCTCTCTATGAACCTGCTGCCTCCCCCCTGCTCCTTTCCACCTCCCTAGGAGGCTCAGAGCACTAATTATAGAGGCTCCAGACACGTCTCCCCACACCACTGCGGTAGGGCAGGATGATGAAAGGCATTTTGCTCCTGGTCACCAGCCCTCCCTTAATTAGTGTTCTTGGGTAAAACATTTAGCAACGGTGTTTGTGGTGAGGCTGGGGACAGGCACCTCAGGGAGTGGCCCATTTTCACCCCAGACCAATGCAGATGGGATCAACAAAGCAGAAATTCAGCTGAATAAGTGATACCAAATATACGGTGAGCAGGAGCAGGGAAAAAAACACGAGGAAGAAAAGCTTTCACATAACAGATAGGAAGTGGTGCAGAAATCCAAGGCATGGTGCATTCAGCTTGGACAGCAAAATGCAGGGCAAAGCACGGAGCTGGGAAAGGAGATGCTGGCATAGAGCCCACGTGGGACATCCCCATCCTGAACCTGTGCTTTCTGAACGAGCCAGGTACGAGACGGAGCTGGCCCTGCGCCAGAGCGTGGAGGCCGACATCAACGGGCTGCGCCAGGTGCTGGACCAGCTGACGCTGTGCAGGTCTGACCTGGAGGCACAGCTGGAGTCGCTGCGGGAGGAGCTCTGCTGCCTGAAGAAGAACCATGAGGAGGTAGGTCCTGCCCTAACCCTATGAGCACCAGGGCCCTGGCAGACAACTTTGCCACTGTGCTCAGAATTTAAAAGATTATCCAAGTTCAGGCCACAGCTTTCCCACCAAACTTTCTGGGGCTCAGACCCCTCTGTCTCAGAAGGGAAGGGAGTTCTGGCAGCGGCAGTGCTGCTCCCGGGGCTGTGCTGACACTGGGAGTGCCAGAGGGGGGAAAGGTGCTGCTGGCTCCAGTGGATGAAGAAAGAAATTAGCCAACAGATTTGTTGGGAAAACACTTGCGCCATCCCCCAGTGTCTTTCACAGCCACAGCAGGGAGGAAACTCTCGCAGGGGGGGCAGCTCTTGGCCACTGAACTTGGCTCTTCTGTGCTGCCTTCCAAAAGCCAGTATGATCTGATCTGGGATTTATTTCCAGGAGATGAATTGCCTGAGGAAACAATCAACTGGAGATGTGAGTGTGGAGGTCAATGCCTGCCCTGGACCTGATCTCAGGCAAATCTTGGAGGATTTGAGATGCCAGTATGAAACACTGATAGCGCGCAACCGCAAGGAAGTCGAGGACTGGTACGAGTGCAAGGTAAGCGAGACACTTGTGCTGCCTGACTGACACACACAGCCCTGGGCTCAGGAGCCTTTCAGAGACCAGACATGGAGACAATAAGCAGTTCTTCCTTCCCAGTGAAGCCCGAGAGCAGCACTCATTATACCCTGTGTTCCACAGGAGCCACAGGCCTGTCTGACCAGTTTGTTATGTTCCATCTGGGACAGCAGCATTTGCCACAAGGTCTTGTGGTGCTTTGTTGGAACAGAGATATCCCACATTTGGATTAAAGAGATTTAATAGCCACGAGGTTAATGGGATTTGTGGAGTGGAGCAGTGGAGCCGGTGGGGAACACCCTGTGCACAGAGAACCTGCCCTGCTCCCTGTTCCCTTTTGCTGAATGCTCACCCTGTTCTGCTCCTGTAAAAGCAAGTCCAGTGTACCCAGATATTCCCTGAAGCTCTTTATCTTGGATTGGTGATTTCAGATTGAGGAGGTGAATCGGGAGGTTATTACAAGCGGTCAGGAGGTGGAGACGTGCAACAACCAGGTGACTGAACTGAGACGCCAATTGCAAGCCCTGGAAATCGATCTCCAAGCTCAGCTCAGCCAGGTGGGTGATGAGCTGACTCAGCTGCGACTGGTCACTGCTGTGTTTCTCAGCATGAACAGCCAGATCCACCAACCAGCACGATGGTGGTGAATGGCTCGTTCATTCTTGGCATGGAAATAACAAACTCCAGGATGACACTTAAATGATTGTTGTTTTTTGCTTATCTTGTCAGAGAAATAACTTGGAATCATCTCTGGCTGAAACTGAGTGCCAGTACAACACCCTTCTCGGTGAGCTACAGAACCAGATCACATGCGTGGAGCAGCAGTTGGCTGAAATAAGAGCGGAAATTGAGTGCCAGAACCAAGAGTACAAGACCTTACTGGACGTCAAGTGCCGCCTGGAGCAGGAGATCCAGACCTACCGGTGCTTGTTGGAAGGAGGACAGCAGGACCTCATGTAAGTACCTCTCTAGATCCACTAGAGAATAAATGAAAATATCAAGGATGTGTATTACAGATTGAGTATCCAACCTGATCTTTAGTCCTTCTAAAGGCTTTCTCTGAGATGAAAAATTGCCTCATGAACAACTTCCTCGTGATGAACATTCCAATCAGAGCTAAATGTCAGTCCCCGGGATCTGCAAAGCAGAACACCAGATCTGTTAACTGCTGGTGACAACACTGTCACTCCTGGCATTATGTCAGCATTGGGGACAGTCCCTTATTTATAGTGAGATGGGTGAGAACTGTCCATGCTGAGGGGGAGCACAAATGCAAAGCAGCTCTGAAAGAAAATATAATGTAAAATATAATGTAAAATATAATGTAAAAAATGTAACCCCTATAAAGGCCATAGTTTGAGATTTTGTCATGTAATTAGTCAGCAGGGACATGTAAAGTTCTAAAATCCCCTATTTCTCTCACCAAATTTATCCCACTAGTCACGGAGGAGGAATCGGGACTGGTGGAGGGGTCATTAGGACGAGCCACACCTACACAACAACTTCAGCTGCCCACTGCCAGCCCCAGGTCTCACCCTGCAAGACCGGAGACATACAAGGTAAGAGCTGTGTTTTCGTGAAAGGAAAACTGGCTTTGTTCTTTTCCTTGTGCACTAAGGCCAGGAGACTGCACATTCCTAGGACATGTCACTGGCCTCCTCTCAGAGTCACTGTGCTACAGTAGCAGTGTCACTGAGAAATAGATTTAAAGAGAGCTTGGACTGAACACGGAGTGCAGGAAGCAAACAGGAGACAAGAAGGAGCAGCAGAATGCAGAGGAGAAGGCCAGGGGAATAAGGCATAAGGGAAGATCTGGAAGAAGAAGTAAAGAAGATGGCAGCCAAAGCTTAGCAAAAGAATCTGGAAAGAGTGAAAAGAGTAAATCTGTAACTTTACAAGTGAAAATTCCCATTAAAGCAAATAATTTAGGGAATTTCTGGGGTTTCCTGGGTTGCTGCCAACTGAACCAGCTTAGCAGTGCATTCCAGAAACAAGGGCACCACACAGATCCAATTTCTGTTATTTGAAGGATTTTACTTGTGTTCCAATCAAATAATGCTGCTGTGTTTTCTCTCCAGTGACCTGCAGGAGAATTTGTGATTAAGGAGAAAACGACCGGAAGGTGACAGGGAAACCCACAGACAACCCAGGAACACTCCGTGTTCACTGCACCCTCTGTGCAGAGAAAGTAGAAGTAACTCAGCAACGCTTGGCCATGTAGCTAAAGGGGGTGTCAGGAGCCACCTCCTCTGTTCTGCTCTTCTGTTCTGCAATGCTGCAACCTCTAGAAGTTACCTGAGTTAGTCAGGTCACTTATGTACCTGCTGGTGAAAATTGTCTCTAATAAAACTTTGCTTCTGCCTGATGCAATCAAGAACCTGTGTCCGAGGCTGAGTTTCTTTTGAACACCAGGTGCTGATCCATGAACAAGGGGCACCTGAACTGGTCAGGATCATCCTGCACTGGGAACAAAGCTGCTTTGCCAGTGGGAGCCAGAGAACGGCCTTGCTGACCTGGCAGGTCTTGTCCAGCTCCTCCCTGGTGTCACAGCCTGAGGCAGATGTTGCCCATTCCTGTGTGACACAGGAGGAGTCAGACAGGCCAGCAGAGCTGGAGCTCCTCAGCGAAAGAACAGGGGCAGAAATTGCCATGCCAGGGCTCAGGCAGGTGTGTATCCATACACAGGTGCCACCTTAGCAGCCACCTCTGGTGCACATCTCCAGCTGCTCTCCAGATGTGCCAGGTGTTAAACAGGCAGATGTGCTGGTGCCAGGGAGCACGATGTCTGTCACACACGTCTCAGCAGGTGTCTCCTGGCCCCCGCCTGTCTCCCGGACTTGCGCAGTGTGAGCATGTCCCAGTGGTGCTGCCCCTCGGCAGCGAATCCCCCCTCCTCTGTGCCAAACCACTGCCCGGGGAGGGCGACCCTGCAAGGACAGTGCCCCTTCCCCCGGGTGCCTGTCGGCAGAACAGCAGGTGCTGAGATGGCAAATGTTCTCAGCAACCTCCTGTGCTCTTCAGACAGCCAAGGGGTGGTTGGACATCCACAGCTGTGCAGAGACACCCACAGGAGAGAAAGTGCTGATGGCCTGGAAGCTGTTTTATGTGACACGGTACGAAGATTTCTCACACCTAAACACGTGTCAAATATTTTGGACTCCTTTGCAGAGAAATTAAAAAACATTTGAAACATAAAAGCAAATTCGTTTCCCCAAGCCCCGCTCCTGACTGTGCCACACGCGTGCGAAAGAGCGTTTCTGCCTCCGCTCTGGCCGTTCCTGCACTGCACTAAGCCGGGAGCCGGGACGGGGCAAAGGGAGGGCGGAGTTTTGGCTGTGAGGAAGCGGAGAAGGGCCAAGGCTGATCCCTGGCGGCCGAGAAGCGGCGGGGACGGGCGCTCCCCGGGCGGCCGCGCTGGGACCAGCGATGCTGATACCGACAGCGGGGAGGAGCCGGCGGTTCCGGCCCGTCAGCACCGCACCTTCCTGGGGCCGGGCCAGGGTCGCCTCCTACTCTTCCCAGTCACGAATTTCTCCCTGCAGCTGCCCAAACCCTTGAACAGAGCTCCGGAGCTGCTGCTCGCTCGTCCCAGCAAAACAGTGTGAATCAGATTCCCTGTGAGCGAGAGGCAGATGCTCATCGAAACTAAAATCCTGGGAATTTGGCACCTGAGTTTTCACCTTCTTCTCCATCGGCACTGCCCCTCTTGTACCACAGAATGAAATAGCAACCTGAAGCACCTGTGAAAATACTTACACTGGGTTGGGTTTGGTTGTTTTTCCCAGACGAAAGAGGAATTTAAAATACTTATACTGGGTTGGTTTTGTTTTATTTTGTTTTTCCCAGAGGACAGAGACATTGAACTTGCCTGAGAATACAGAGCAAAAGTGGCCAATCAAAAACCTGTCCAGTTTAGACCGAGTCTGAAGCAGAGGTTTGCCATTAGCACTGTATTTCTGTATTTAAAGTCACATAAAATTTTAAGAGCAGCTGGAGTGATTAGTAATCCTCACTGACATGCAAATGCTTCTTGCGCTGAAGAACAAGGAAATGGAGAAAGTGCCTGGGAAACCCTGGCACTTCCCAGCTCTCCCCATCAGGTGTCAGCTGTTCCCAGCTGGCAGACCCAGAGGAAACACTGACCTGCCAGTGTCCTGGGCCTGAGCCCCCGTCCCGGCCCCGGCCCGCCCGGTCCCTGCTCTGCCCCAGGCGTGCAAACACCGCGCTACCTGAGACCAAGGTCTGGGACTCTGCTTAAAGCGGGGCTCACGTTTTCCTAAGAGGCTCCGAGACACTGAGTTTGTGGAGACGCTAATCCTGACAGCGGCTAAGTGGAAGTAGCTGCTGTAAGCCTATCCAACAAAAGTACAACAACGTGATTAAAATAAGATGATATAAAAACGCATTGATCCACAATCTGCAGCAATTACAGCCCTGTCCAGTCCTTGCCCTGCAGTGGGGTGGGCAGCGCTCCCTCTGTGCCCCCGAGCCCTGCGCCCACCACGCCGAGGGACCCCGACACATTCTGCGTTCCAGCACACGGGATATTTGGAGATGCAGGAGCTGAACGATCGCCGGCCCTGGGCTGCAGGTGCTCTCTAGAGGGCACTCGGCTCCCACCGAGCGGCAGAGGCGAGCGGCAAAGGCAGCGCTGGGGGCTTGGCTCATCCCCTCCCAGCAGAGCCAGCCGGGTGAAGTGGTGTCTGCGACCGATGCTGGGGACACCCCAGTGCCGCAAAACACGGAACGCGCTGCCAGCCCCGGCATCCTGCTCCAGCTCCGCCGGTATTTAATGGTCACGCTCGTAGTGAGGCTGAGATGACCCGGTTGTGTGCGTGACTGTTCAGGGATGGTGCAGGTGTCCCCCTGCCTCCCACAGACCCCAGATGTTCTCCCGTGTGGGGGTGCGTGGGACGGACGCCAGGCTGAAACTCACCAGGTTGCTAATACCCGTTTGTTTTCCAAACGGCCCTGGAATGTTTTGCATCGTGTTGTTAGGTGGGAGCACAGTGAAACCCACGGTCTCCTCAGGGGCTGTAAATGAGCTGTAATGACCCTTTGCTAATGAGGGTCTTGGCGATGGAGCAGCAGCTGAGACCCCAGAGAGTCAGCTGCGCCAGGGGGCTGCTTAGACCCACAATGAAGCAGTTCCAAACCAAAGGCTTTGTGCTCTGGAAGTCTCTTACGGCTCTGACTCACCTAATTACTGCTCCTATCACAACCACCATCGCTCTGTTGGGTGGTGGAGCTTTTGAAGGTGCTCTTTAATGTTTCATCACTACTCGGCTCTGCAATAGCGAATGAGTAACAGATCAGGTAGAATGTAGGCAGGAATTATGTTTTTTCCTAAAGGAGGGATGTTTGCTGGATTGGACACTGCTGACTGCCCTTCCCTGGAGGGCAGTGGGTCACCTGCCCGTGCCGAGTCCAGCTCCAGCTGGCCAGTGGGTGAAAGTGCTGCATTTGGACCACTGGACACAACAGGGACAGATTGCAGGGATATTCCCTGTGACCACACACCTTGGGGTGTGGGTGGACGCCAAGATTACACCCTGTCTTGCAGAATAGCACAGGAGAGGTGGGGACTTACTCTCTCACTTCAAAACAGATATTTTAAAACCCTTCACTAAAAAAAGCCTGAATAGTTTTTGGCATAAGGGAGTCACAGAATCATGTAGGTTGGAAAATCCCTCTGAGATCCTCAAGTCCAGCCGTTCACCCAGCACTGCCAAGGCCACCACTTGCAGGTGATTTTCACAGAATATCACTGAGATCTAAAACCATACCATGTGTTTTGAGTTGTGGGAATGAACCCAAGGCCTCTGGTGAGGAACCCCCTACCTGAAGAAGAATGGGGCACCATCTTTCGATAGAATTATTTCTAATTACAAAAATGAGTTTCTAGAAAATCACACATTTCACTGGAAATTGTTGGAACTGACGACATTTTCAACCTCAAATATTCCTGGATGGAACTGCTGCCAGGCACCCACAGCTGTGTTAGTGAGGGGAAAGAAAAGATTCCAAACACATCGTGCCCTCACTAGAGAGTGAACAAATAGGAATCATTGGGCAGGAATTACTTTTTGCTTAGAACTCTCAGTTAAGCCACTATTAATAAATATGATTGAGCTCAAATATGTTACAACTGATCTAAATCAGATTTTTCAGTTTTCAAACATCTAGCTTTTTATTGAATAAGAAAAAAATCCTCATCATTTCAATTCTAATGGAGAAGAGAACAGTTTCATGCTAAGTGTCAGGCAGCTGAATCTCACTGGAAGGAGGAGCAGAGTACAAACAAGAATGATGTTCACCCTCCAACACAGTCACACTGCATGGCCTGGCTTTCTTTTCTACTGTGGAGAAATCCTTTGGGATTACCCGGTGTTAATAAAACTACCTGATGATCATATAAAGGGAGTTAGTTTATAAGATATAATTACGAGAATGAGTCATATTCCCCAGGTAGGAATTTCATAGTTTCTCTCTGTGTAGCAACATACAAGAATTGAGTTTTCCTGACAAGACCTGACCAGAAGCAGGAAGGATGGAAAAGGATCCCAGTGAAGCACCAAAAACGTGGATAACAATCCAGCTGTTACCCCACAAATGTGCTCAGCAGCCTCAGTGGTTTCTCCCCAACACATCAGTGGGGAGGGTGTGGATGTGGAGCTGGGAAAGCTGGTGCTGGGGGCTGAGAGGAGCTGGCATGTGCCCACCCACACCCCCAGCCTGGGCTGTGCCCCAGCCCCTTCCTGCTGCCACACTCCCCAAGGAAAAGGGCTTCACTCTCCCGCAGCCTCTGCTTCAGCCAGCGCACAGCTGGGCTGTGCAGAGCACACGGGAACCCTGCCATTGAAATGCTGAGCGAATTCCTGCCCGTCCTGGGAGAATTCCTGCCACTGCTGGGTGAGCCACTCAGGCTTAAATAGTCCACCCTCCTCTTTGCGCAGGAGCTCGTAACAGTTTCATCACAGGAAAAGGGAGAGGCCTCATTGCAAACAACTGTGGTGCCACCTGCCCCCAAGAGATCTTTCTCC
>VYXC01005572.1:0-34129 GCA_013397175.1 Platysteira castanea | reverse complement strand
TCCTTCTCCCTCCCCCAGTCTGGCTCTGCCCAGTTTTTGGCTCTGCTGCAGTGAGCAGCAGCCGCAGATGCTGTGATGTTTCACTGCCCCATTTCACAGGTACCACTGCTGATCCTTCCAGTTCCCACAGAGTTTATTGCAATCGCTTTTATGCGAAAGTTTCCCAGCCCTCCAGCTGCTCTTCACCAGCACCTCTGGATTTTGCTGGAAACATTATCTAAGATCACCCAGGAAGCTCAGTGTGTTGCAAGGGCCTGGACAATACTATGAGACATAACTGCAGACAAAATTACCTCCTCATAAACCAGCTTCCACCTTACAGCACCTCTGAAATAAAACATCCTTTCAGGAACCATTTGTTCCTTAACTTCTCTCTGATCCTGGCCAGGATTTCCAGACATGAGGAATCTGTCAGGCTTCTTCAGTTTTAAGGAGCTAAGTTTCATTCTTGAAGTACGTTGCCTGCAAAAATCTTAGGGAAAAAATGGCATTAAATCTTTCTTTTGTGTATTAAAAATGAAGCTATGAAGTTGCACACAAGCATCCTCACTGATATTCAAACCATCCAAAAATGTTCTTTTGTTAAAGGAAGACAGGAAGGTTGGTCTTCCTAAAAGGAATGACTGATACAAAAGATGTAATAAACATCTTTCCAGGAAAAAAACCCAACAAAACCCTTCTGCAGAATTATACAGAACAACACAGATTTGTTCCCGTGTCCCTGTATCAGGGGTGTCAGCAGCTGAAAGCAACAGTTAAAAGGGACATAAGCCAGCTCTTCTTGAGCCAAAGTAGCTGAAAGTATAGAAGAGAATTTCATTCATTTAGGGAGAAAAGGATTTCTCTCTGGAGAAAATTATCCCCCAGACTCCACCAAGAGTTGTAGTGAACCATTTAAATTCCTACGATGCCGGGGAGGCCTTGCTGCCTCGGATGTTTCAGAGATGAAGTGGAGCAGCAGGTGGAATGTGAGACATGTCCTCTGCGTGGGCCAGGGTGTGCTGGGAGGAGCCTGTAGCAAAAGCTGTTTCTACAAACAGCTGCTGTAACAAACAAAACTTAATTAGCAACAATCACCACCACAAAGGCTGAGTGAGAAAACAGTAATATCCCAAATCAATACAGGAGATTGGGTATCACACATCAAGTTCCACCTACAAGGTGTGACAGGTAACAGACGGGGATTTGCTAAGGATCATGGGCCTGGGCAGGAGGAAAGGGGTGAGAGGTACCCGGGGGAGAAATGTCACAGTCTCAGGCTCAGGGTGCTGTGGGGGCTCACAGGGCAGATGTGCAGCTGAACTATCCACTGCACTGGGCAAAGATACGAACTTAAAAGAAGAAAATGGAAGATGGCAAATATCTCCTACTTTTGGTCTGGCTGTGTCTGCGAATGGAAAACAAATCTGAAGGAAAAATGCTATTTTGATGGAGTTTATTGACTTAATCCCCAAACAAGGAACTTTACCTTTCTCCTCCAACTATGTTTGTATTTGTGCTGCAGAGGGAAAACATCCTGATAAAATTCTTAATTCCCTTCAGGAACATGACCAGTGACACTCCCCTGCATGTCAGCAGAGACCAGCCCCAAGCCACAAAGCTTTCCCAGGTCTCTCAACCATCCTGTACCTGCATTTGGTCCAAACACGTGAAGGGTTTTTCCCCACAACAATCTGCCACACTGCCTTCCCTCAGCCTGACACAGAGCTGTTCTGCAGTTGTTGTAATACAATTTTTCATAATTAATTTGTTATTTATAAAGCATAATTATAGAGGTGTGATTGGAATAATTGCTGATGTGCTATTTGCCATTGTTCACTGAGTTTTTATGAGATATTACAAAGAAGTCAGAGTGGTTCTGTGTACCTACAACAGGCATCCTGTGACAGGCTTTCCAAAGGCATAAAGCAATAAAGGACTAAAAATAAGGAGCATACAGCCTAGGATAACCATAAACCTATGAAAATATCAGTTAGCTATAAAAAAATCAGCCAGAATTCCTTGACAAATATCTGAACATTAGAAGAGAGACAGGAACATCCACTGCTGTCCCGTATTGTGGCAGCATGTTGTTGTGCTGAGAGGGATGTGACCAGGACGAGGTGAGTGGGATGAGTTTGTTTCGGATGAGTGTAAGCCAGTGCACTAGATCTCAACAGAGATCTCCCTAATTCAGAGCCACCCAACAGAAATTACATGTTTTGTGTTAATAAACAAATGGTCACAAACACTTAGAGGAAGGGTTAAGCTTCCTGACACTGCCAACATCTCCCTTTAGCAAATTAGGGCTTGCAACCACACATGGAAAGTGGGTACTCCCTTCCACGGCGACACCCACTGTCTCAGGTATAAATGCAGAGGAGGCCAGCTGGAACTTGGAGCTATGATTCCAGGACAACTGTAAGACCAGCTTTGAGTTTTCACCTGAGTTATCTGCTGCTGCCACAATGAGCTGTGGCTCCAAGCAGCCCCTGAAGAGCTGCCTGCGAGGGAGCAGTGGTGGAGGGGGTGGAGGGAGCAGCTCACATTCCTTGGCCTCCTCGAGGACAATCACTTCCAGGATGAGTGGTGGTGGCAGGTTTTCTGGCAGTAGTTGTGGTGGAGGAAGCTCCCGGAGCAGCTGTGCTGGGGGAGGTGGTGGATTTGGCAGGCGCAGTAGCTACGGAGGAGGAATGAGCAGCAGCAGCTGTGGAGGAAGGCTGGGTGGTGGATGTTATGGAGGGGGAATGGGCCACAGCAGCGTGGGAACGGGCTTCAGGTCAGGTGGGAGCGGCTTTGGGGGCGGTTATGGAGGGGGCTTTGGTGGAGGTGGTGCTGGTTTCAGTGGTGGCAGCTTTGGCAGTGGTGGCTTTTATGGAGGGAACGCGGGAATTCTCTCCTTCGATGAGAAGCTGACCATGCAGAGCCTTAATGAACGCCTGGCTTCCTACATGGAGACAGTCAGGAATTTGGAAACGGAAAATGCTCAGCTTGAACAGTTAATCAGGGAATGGTACCAGAAGCAAGGTCCTACTGGCCCAAAGGACTACAGCCACTATTATGAAAAAATCGAAGAACTTCAAAAACAGGTGGGATGTTCTTTGCCAGAAGAAGTTTAAGCATTGACAGACTGAGAGATTCACAGGGAATGTTTTCCTAATGTGTTGTTTCTCTTCTAGATTGTGGCTGCAGCTGTGGAAACCCACAAGGTACTTTTGGACCTGGATAATACAAAGATGACTGCAGAAGACTTCAGAATAAAGTAAATATACATTGCTCTTTTCCAGGCACTGACTTCCTTCCTCCTGCTTTCCTGAACTGTTTCATAGATTCATTCCATAAACAAATATCAGTCCACAGGGACTTGGCTTCCTCCTGCTTCTATGGCAGCGCAACTGAAATCATTTGTGAAACTTCAAATATTTCAGTATTTCTAGAGTGATCTTTGACAGGAATGCTGCCTAAGGCTGCAGAGCCAGAGCTTACAACAAGCTTTATTTTTAAGAATACAAAAATTGGGATTTTCTGTCACTAAAAGTCAGGTTAACCAGATAGATGGAACCTGCACAAAGTTGCAGTAAAAAGAGATGAAAGAGAGCACAGAACATATTTTAATATTAAAATTTGATTCTAATATTAAACTTTACATTTATTTATTATAAAGAATAATAACTTTATGTTATTAAGTAATATAAATTACTAAATGTTTAGTACTGGCTGCTGATTTCCTACTTGTTGAAGAGATGCTACATGGTCTGAAGTACAGACACAGACAGTGATACTGGAATAGGTGAACTTTTCCATAAATAATGTCAGTAGGAGGAGGACAGAGGTGCCAGGAGCGGGGCTGACCTCTCTGCACTGTCCCTGGCGCAGGTACGAGATGGAGAGCGGGCTCCGGCAGAACGTGGAGAGCGACCTGCACGGCCTGCGGCCCCTGCTGGACAACCTGACCCTGACCAGGTCCGACCTGGAAATGCAGTTTGAGGCCCTGAGGGAGGAGATCATCGACCTCAAGAAGAACCATGAGGAGGTAAGAGGCAGCTCCTTGAAACGCACACTGGAGATGTGGGAAGGTGACATCCTATGCTCACAGCACCGACCAAGGGGCAGCGCCAGGCTGTGCCAGGGTGCCCCTGAGCTCAGCCCCCTCAACAAGCAATGACTGGAGCATCAAGGCCAAATAATTGCAACACAACCCCCCCAAATATATATATATATATGTATATATGTTGTTGAAAGGCTCCATTTGTGTTCATTGTCCTTGGGCCTGGGTTTTCTCTGCAGGAAATGAAACTGCTGCAATCCCAGTCCAATGGGGATGTGAATGTGAAGATGAATGCTGCTCCGGGAGAGGATCTGCTGAAAAAACTGAATGAGATGAGGCAGGAATATGAAGCTGTTATTCAGAGAAACCGTGCAGAGGTTGAAAAGTGGTACGAAAGCAAGGTAAATGGTGACAGCTCTTGGTAAGAACTTCCTGTAGAGGAATGACACAACATCCATTGCTTTTATGAAATAACAGTAGAGTCCCTTTGGTCAAAATGAAGTAAATCTCGAGTAGGCTGGAATTGATCTGGCAGAGCCACACAAGCAAGTTCAACAGCCCCATTCTGCCAGTGGCCCTTCTGCAAATAGTTGTGTCCCAGATGGTCTCAGGATAAACTGCCATGCTGGCACTGTTAAGTAAAACTCAGAAACTCCAATTCTGTACATTAATTTTTCAGATGGAGGAAGTGAGTCAACAAGTCCACTCAAGTAGCCAGGAAATGGAATCAAGCAACCAACAAATCTCTGAGCTGAGACGTGAATTTCAGAGCCTGGAAATCGAGCTGCAGTCGCAGATCAGTCTGGTAGGTAACAACTGCTCCTGATCCCTGACATGCAAAGACCTCAGGAGCTGCTGCAATACCCAGAGGTCAGCTGTGACAGCCAGCAAGGATCCCTGGCACATCCGACACCATGTGGGATTTTTCTCGTGTTGGGCATAAGAATGATCTAACCCTGCCACAATCCCATAAATAGTGCATTTTGTTTTCCCTTTGCAGGTAGACTCTCTGCAATGCAACCTGGAAGACACGGAACGTCGCTATAACATGCAGCTGCAGCAGATCCAGGGCATGATCGGGCCCTTGGAGGAGGAGCTGGCCAGCATCCGCTGTGAGATGGAGAGCCAGAACGAGGAGTACAAGATGCTCCTGGGCATCAAGACCCGCCTGGAGCAGGAGATCCACCAGTACAGGGCACTGCTGCAGGAGGGGCAGCAGGGCATTAGGTACAGACATCAAATAATGAACTTTCTGTCCATGCAGTCAGGGAAAGAGGACAGCAGCAATATTTGTCTTAGGAACTGGTGCACGTGATTAATCATCAACATATTTACTACAAGCGCAAGAATTCACATGGAATCTAAATCTTAGCTGGCAGCATGCAAAGCTGTACTTTTACAAAAGTATTCAGAATTGTAGTTTGCCATTTCTTTCCCTAAGTACCACTTGGAAGTGCCATTATTTGGGAAAATGAAAGGTAAGAAAGAAATAACACACCCCTTCCTCCTTACAGCACTTCACAGGGAGGAGCTGGCAGTGGATCTTCAGGAGGAGGAGGTCATGGAGGAAGTAGTGGAGGAGGAAGCTGTTGGTCCTCAGGTGGACAAAGCAGTGGAGGAAAAACTGGAGGATCCTATGGAAGATCTTCCTCTTCTGAAAGTGGAGGATGAGGGAGTGGAGGAAGAACAGGAGGTGGAACCTGTGGTAAAACTTCAGGAGGAGGAGGTGGCAGTGGTGGAGGAGGAGGGGGTAAATCCTGCCTCTCCCGCTTTTCATCTTCCCAGTCCCAGCCTGGCGACTCTTGTGAAAGCCCAGGTAAAAATAGAATTTAAAAATACATCCTGCCATTCAGGATTCTCTCTGCATAGCAGGAAAGGATATAACAACTTTCTTCCTGGAAATATTTTTGCAATTTTTTTCTCAATCTTGTTTTAAAGCCAGTCTGACATTTGTTCTTAGACAGTGACAAACCAACATGAGCAGCATGAAGGATGGCATGAAGGGTTGTGTCAGAGGATGGGTGAAAAGAGGAAATGGAGGGGGGAAAGGGAAAATGGTGCCAAATTCAAAGTCCGCAGGAAACCAGGCAAGTCAGAGGTTAGAAATGTGACTGGCATTAAGCAGGGGTTGGTTAAAGCAGGGTAGAATAGTTGGAACACTCCAGACATTTAAAGTATAAGGGGCATTGGCTGCAAAATACTGAAGTAGCAAAAGATGGAGAGTGACCAAAGGATCTGATCCGTATCTGATTTCCTGGCTGTGGTTCCAGGAAGTGCTGAAAACATGAAGCTCTGCCTGGAAGGAAACAAAACACTGGAGAGAGGAGCAACCATGGAGGAAGTGTCTGAAGCCATAAAACACATGAGAATGGGTAAGGCTCCAGGTCCTGGCAGCACCTCAGACAAAAGCCTGAAAATGGTGAAAATGAGCAGGAAGATGTAATTTTTGGAAAGGTTTGATTCCACTTTTGACTTTTTAAGAAAAGATGGAAAATGGTCCTGCTTTGAGGTTTCCATTTATTCCTTATAACGACCAGGTTCAGTCAGGCTGTGTCCCAAACACAGTTTCCGCTGCAGACTGACAGCCAGTCATGATGTGAGAGTTGGCTCTCGCCCAAAGGGCCTGAAGCCATGAGTGCAGACAGCAGGAACACTGCACAGACACTCCTGATGCTGAAAACAAGGCAGTGAATTCAGGAGGATTTTGTTTCATGAGGAAGATTATTTGGTAAAACTTGGTGTTGATGAGCTCTAGTTTTTAAAAGCCTCCTCCACAGGCTTTGCAAACGCCTCTGTAAAAATTTACTCTTCTGATCAAACATCCTCTCTGTCCTGCAACACTCCAACATATATTAATGCCCAGTAGGCATGATTAAAACATATTATGTGCCATCTATCTTTAACTTATAAAAATCTACTGTAAATATCTGTACACTCATAAATGCAGATTCTAAGTTCATCTGTATTTTGTTTGTACAGCCACTCTTAAATTTGAAGTGATTTGCACTCCCATGGCTGAGAACAGCAGACCCATGTAGTTAATTGCTAAATCTGCACACACACTGTACAGACTCAGGTCTGACACTGTCCGGACCTCTCCAGAAGGCTGGGAGCAGCCCTGGTGCACTGGGAACCACACAGGCGATACTCACACAGTAACAATAAGTTAAAAATGCTGAAGTCTTCAGAGAAATTCTTGCTTTCCTCCATCTTTCAACAGGGAGTTTTAGAAAGGTTGAGGAGTGATCAGCAAGGCCAGCATCTTCCACTGCATGACCTCCCAGTGAGGCCTTTGGACCAAGCAAGACTCTACTGAGCACGGCTGAACACACCCTGCCACGAGCAGGAGTGAACACTTGTCCAACTTACTCAACACTGCTCACTCCAGGGGCTCCTCAGAGCTCTCTGGATGTCCTGTCTGCTTCTTCCAGCTGTGTTTCTGTTCCGAATCACTGTTACCTGAGTTAATCTCTACCGTGATTGGTGTTCCTGTGGAATAAATGGTAATAAATCTTTGCTTCTCTCTGATGCAACCAGAAAACTGTGTCTGGTCCAAGTTCCTTTAGTAGAGATTTTTTGAATCAGTTACAAATATCAAGCCCTCCCTGTGGAATACACAGTGACGTGTCAGATTACCCATAAGACCCAAAGTTTGCAGTGACATATTCACCATTTCAGACTCACCGGGCAACACTTTGCAGTCTGCCCTGCCAGCAACAATGCTCTACTGGTTCCCTCAGTCAAAACCCTTCTGCTATTGACTTCTATCAGGGACAAGAGGGGGGCTTTAAGGAACTGACTATTCCCTGTAAAACCTCCTTAAAATACAAGCTCTGTTGGAAATTTCACTTGAAAATAACCCAGAGGGTTTCTCACACGACACCTGCTCACAGATACATCTTTTCTCCTGGGCACTTCTCTCCTCTCCTGCTCAAGCCCAAACAGAACTATCACTCTATGAGTCTTTCTCTCTCCGTTTTACAACCACCAGGTTTGTTTTTTCCCTCTAAGGAAGGCATCACCCATGGGAGAATGTTGGGAAACACAGAGTGGGAGACCGTGAGAACGGGAATCCTCAGCGCCTGAGTTCCAGGCAGATCTGTGCCAGTGATTCACAGTGTTGCCTTATGCCGGGCTCCCAGCCACGAACTAGTATTGGAAAACAAAAAAAAGTCCTTTTTTTCCCCCTGACCAGTATCTCTCTGGGGGCTGGAGGAACCAGCTCACCTGCATGGAGGACTCCTGCACACACAAGCACGTGCTGATACACCTGGCCTGACACCACAGCAATGGTGGTGATTGTTTGCCAGGACACCCCGAACTCCCACCTGTTGTAAAATCACCTTCATTTTTAACCCCTTGCAGCATGGCATCACACTTGTCTCTGTTTTGCTACCTGTCCTTTCTTTCTCCTACTTTCTCCAACTTTCTCCAACTGCTGTGCTCATTTTCCAGCTCTGGCAGGTGGTGGCAGCTATTTCCCAGACCTGTCTGTTCAGGGTACCCAACTCGCAGCCCAAATTAAGGAATACTCCCAATCCAGGAGCCCTGCTTCTCATACCTCATACATGGAGCCTGCCAGGTTAACCTCAAAAATGTTCCTGCTCAGTGCCTGCTTCCTGGCTCTCCCAGGGTGATTTACAAGCCATCACCTGGCCTGTGGCCTCACAGTGACACCCAGGAGGCTGCTGGGGTGGTTGGATATGGTTTACTCAGAGAAGCAGCCTGTCCATGCTGGAGTTCACTGCTGTCTGCCACTGTGGCAGCTCTGAGCGTTACTGACACCTCTTGCTCCTGTCCTTCTTTGCAAAAACACAACTTACTTTTAGTAGTTTTACTGCTGGCTATGTAATTCTCAGGCATCTCTGCATTTAACCTTGCAGAAGAAGTTCCCCTGAATCGATCCCTGGGGGAGCACAGCAGAAACTGGAATTTTGAGTGTGGGAAGGGCAGTGAGGCAGTTCTGGGGCTGAGAACCCAGCACTGAGCACAGACACGTATGAGGGTACAGCGTGTTGCAATACTCAGCACAGTTCTGCTGCTGATTTAAATGCTTATTTTGATATGTTATAATAAATAACCATTTCTGAGCCATTAGGATAAATCATATTCTACTACTACTACTACTTTTGCTACTCAGCATTGATTGTACTGTCTTCTTCCATACCTCAAATCTGTGGCTTCCTTATCAAAGTGTTTTTATAATGTTTATACATTTAATGAGTTTGCATCTACAATG
Source organism: Platysteira castanea (assembly GCA_013397175.1). Lineage (NCBI taxonomy): Eukaryota > Metazoa > Chordata > Aves > Passeriformes > Platysteira > Platysteira castanea. The sequence goes on along the minus strand of VYXC01005572.1, from coordinate 24,863 downwards.
TAAATCAGCTTCCTAATACGGTATGTAAATCAGCTTCCTAACATAATTGCATGTTATGGTATGTGACAAAATAAATACAAACCACCAATAAACTCACAAAACCTCCTACTTAATCGTGGCATTAGCGCTCATTACAGACAAAAACCAGACTAAAATGAGATGGTTTCTTACCAGACCCAGGAAGAAAATGCCAGTTTTAGGGATTCTTTCCTTTTTACATTTTGCATTACAAAATATGCACCTGGGTTATCACTGGCACTTGCTTACTGAGAAAACAGGCTTACGTGGAGGAACAGAGCTAGAAAACCCAAACCATTGCAAAGCAGGAATAAGAAATACAAATATTGTAGTATTTGTATTGTAGTATTGTATTTGTATTGTAGTCAGGTGTCAAAGCTTAGGGCAGGCTCAAAGTGGGGCAGCAGCAATACTGAGGAGTGAGGAGAACTTTGCACTTTTCATTTGCATGCATTTCATTAGTCATTAATCAGCATAATAAGCTTTAATTTTATGAGCACAAAGTGTTGCAATTCGGATACTTATCTGGTGTTCCTATTAGTGCTCTAAGAAGGTAATTGTGGTACGTGTTGGAACAAGACCTTCAGAGCCACCTTAGGCAAAACCCAGTGTGCACACACTCCTGCGTGTTTGGCTTCAGAGCTCCCAAGCAATCCATGTGTCCATTTGAAGGCACAGATGTAATTTCCAAATTGCCTCTGTGTATATTGTGCTGATGTCTCTTTTGTTGAGCATTTGTTGTCAGACCTGTTAATTGTCAAATGCTACCCAGGCCATCTTCATGGGCTGCAGAATGAGTACAGCAAGTACCTCATGTCACTGCGCTGGGGGTAAAGGCAGAGCCCACCTGGGCTGTCCCTGAGTGTATAAATCCTCCGCAGAGCTCAGCCCAGCAGGACCTTCCTCCTTGGGCCATGCTGCAGGGACAGCACATGCCGTGGGTGCCCTCCTTCCCCACCCCACATGAGCTGTGGTAGCAGAACGTGCCAGCCACACCAGTGCCTCCGCAGGCAGGCGGGGACCCCAATCCCCATGTGCCTTCTCACAGGACACTGCACTGACCAGAGCCATCCAGGTGCAGGTGCCCACAGCCCCGAGGGGCTCTGAGGCTGCACAGCCCAAGCAGACCGAGGCACCTGAACCCCAGAGAGAGGCAAGAACCTTGGCAGGTGTTCTGCCCATACCCTCCAGCTGTTCTGTTTCAGTACCAACAGAAAGAATTATTCCAATCTAATTGTCCTCACCCCATAGGAGACTGGAAGAATGACAGTGGGACCACTGTGATTGTGGCTCAGAAACTGCTAGAAACGCTGACAGCTGACAGGAGGGAATTTGCAGCCTGCGAAGTGACCCCAGCTGTGGGGCACACACACCCTGACCCACAGCTCTCACAGCTACGTGGCAAAGCCCATGTGTGCATTTTGAGGATCTGAGGAACGGCTGATCTTCCCATCAGCCTCCTTGCGTGGAAGTCCAGGTTATCCTGCACAAAAGAGAGAGTGCTGGAGGTTTTAAACTTCTCAGGCAAGCCCACTGCTGCCTTAGGAGTCCTTGACTGCTTTGCTGGGTCTAACCTAACTTTATTCGGAAATGACTGATTTCACTAGAACATTCTGAGCTAAAGCAGGAATGAGGAGTGAGCACTGTCTCCAAGGTGAAAATAGACCCTCTCTTCTTATAAAAATTTCTGGTAAGAGTGATGGGAAGAGGTCATTAAATAGATTAAAAGCATGAACTCTAGCAGTTGCCTGAGGCATCAGAATGACACTGAATTAAGGAGAGATGTTCCAGTTTTTCAGCGCACAGACACAAAAGTGAGAACACATTTTCTCCAGGTCTGTCTGGAATGCAGCAGCTCCAGCCTGTTGGAAAGGTCTCCCAGTTTTGCAGCACAGGCTGCTCCCAGGGTTTTTCATCACTCTGGTGATTGGGAGTCACTTCTTTGATACTGATCACAGAGGCCTGATTAAAAGGAAAACAATAACAGAGCGCGAGTGAAGGAACGCTGGCTGGGCTGAACCGTGGCGTGTGCTGGGCCGGAGCAGGAGCCGCGCGCGGAGTCAGAACATTCCGGCACTCTGCAGGCTGGGCAGTGCTGGTGGCTGGAGTAATAAAGGTCCTTACCCTGCTCCCATTGGGAAACAGCAATGTTATATAAGGTATGGATGCTGCACTGTTAATTCTAGAGTCAGGGTCACCAGATGTGCCGGTAAAAGCACAACAAAGGACACTCTCACACCTGCTGGGTTCAGCTGAAAGGAGGGAAAAGAGAGACTTTATTTACATTTATCATACTTTATAGGATTCTCAACTCCACAAGGGATTGGAGGACATGTCACTTCCTCCTCAATCCCACTGGAGAAAAAAGATGCTCATCAAACTTTCTCTGATCACAAAAGGAATGAAAAACAGAAAAGACAGTTAAATACACATTGGCCATTATTTACATGAAACTGTGTGAAAATTCTTTGACTCCAAGGTTATAACAGAAGGCTTAGCAAGAAACAGGACAACACTGCACCAACACGGAAACATGATTGATTCAACTGCGTGTCCTATATGGGAAAGAGATGTGAGAAGGTCCTAAAGCTGATGGTTCCTGTTTAGGTAATTCTCTAAGTTCACATCATCCATATAATACATTCAAGAAAAGCATCAGAGAACAAAAATCTTTAAAGGCTCTTTTAATGAGCTCAGAACTGAAAAAAATTCATCCTGTCCACAGAACAGATCTTCTCTGGCTTATATGAATTTGCACAGTCAAATATTTAATAATAATAAAAAAATTTTAAATTAGCCAGGAAGGAATTCAGTGTGTGTAACTTTACAGGAGGACTAAGTATTCACAGTTCACCTGTATTTTTCAGGCACTTCAGTGTCCTGCTCCAAAGAGACACACAGTGACTGTGACAGAAACCAAACATCCCAAGGGCAGTTCTGAGCTGCAGGAATACAGAGGAATACAGCCCAGCCTCATGGCCAGCAGGGTTCCTATAAAACCACCAAGGTGGATCTACCAACAAAAATGAAATAACAGCAATGCTAAAGACAAAATTGTCTTTATGTGACTTAGGCCTTAGATCTATAGACAAAATCTGTGATTTATGATCCTCCTTTATATATAAAGAGTGGTAACAATACAAAGCTAAAATGAAATGTCGAGGTAGTGAAAGTTCTCCACCTTTAGTGGTTTGAATCTTTCTTTTCTTTCATTGTTTTTATTTTTTTAAGTATTTTCCAAACCTGCAATAAGACTTGCTCTTATCAGAAGAACTCTCCTGTATGGACTATTTCCATAGGTAACTATTCCCTGCTGTGAATAGTTACCTATGGAAAAAGACATCGGTAAATAAAATAGGAAATAATGTGGGTTCTCAGAAGATACAAAAACAGATTAAGATACTATTTTGGCTTTTTTTTTACTCTTTCTTAATCATTCCAGGGAATTTTGTGTTCACTATCACTAACAAACCTACCGATCTCCTAGCTTGGCTATGAAAAGCATCTCTGAGGAATATCCCTGGAATCACTGATGGGAATTTGAACGTGATAATCAATTTTACTCACCACAGTAGAGTGATAAAGAGCCCCACTGACCAAAGCGACATTACCCCAACCTAGAGGCAAAACAGCATGAAAAAAGAAAAAACATTTTGCTATAGCAAACTCCACCTTTCTGCACCAATAACAGACTGTGCTAAAGCCCAGAAACTGTTTATGCTGCTGCGGTGTCACTACCAGCCTCCAGCTGAGAATCAGGTGAAATTATTCCATCACCAAAGTGCTCGGAATCTTTCATCATCTTTCAGCCATTGAGAGATCAAATAGCAAGATAAAATCGGGAGGTTTTGAAAGTGATTGCATAAGCAGCAATAGAGCAATGCTAGCGCAGGCATGGCACACAGGCCAGGACAATGGATGCGGTCAGGAAACATTAAATAATCCTGAATTTACAATCAACATCCCACCAAGGCGGCCTTTGGAAAGCAAGGACTGCTGCATTGTCCTCTCCAAGAGGTCTTGGCTGGGACGAGGACAGCAGAGCACAAATGGAGTTCCTCAGGTGAGCCCTCTGCTCCTGCACCTGAGGTTTAAGGGAGATTTCTACATTTCATAACTCCCTACAGTCATTAGAGGCTCCGTAACCCCACAGAGAGGAGATGAAGACATTTCAGCCAGAACAGAACTGTCACTGGGAAACTGTGCACGTTCTCCAGGGCAAACTGGGACAGTTTGGGTCCATCTGCAGCAAGACACAAATGCTGGTGCTGTGCTGTTATTTGCACATCTGCCTTCCGCCACTGGGCTTTGGCACCCAACCTACCTAGTGGGGATGGAAACCCTCCCATCCGGGGTCAGCTTCTGGGGATCAGGGCAACACTGAAGTGTGGGGTCGTTTCTTTTGTGGTCTCAGCAGTCTGATTTCTACTGATTTGTGTAAGAAGTCTTTCAGCTTTTCTCAAGATGCTATTTTAATCTCAAGGATCTTCGCTTTAAGAAATCATAAGGATCTTTGCTTTAAGAACAGTAGATATAACTACTTTATCACCTACAATATATGACACATTAACAATAGAGAGAGAGAGTTGCTTTATACAAATGGTAAAAAGTCTTCCCACACACTAGTTTTTAAATCATTGTCTGCAATAAAACAACCTCTAATTGGGATACAATTGACTTTATAATACAATTAAAGCATCCTTGATCTTCCTTCTATTTTAGATCAACAGTGCTTTGGTGAAAAGAGTCTAATATTATTTTTCTCTTTGAATTCTAGGACTTGGCTTGCTGTGTACTGCCTTAACGCTTTCTCACAAAGGAGGGATTTTGATTTTGAAATAAGAAACCCTCTGCACTGCTTGAAATAGCCTGTTCATATTAAATAAGATGTTCTCTAAGTGATGGCAAGGATACACGAGTTGGACAATCTTTACAGACAAGTCACACAATCCTATTAATAAAACCCTTGCACTAGCACAAATGGTGAGAATGGAACATAAGCTGTGTAGAAAATCTGAAATGCACAAAATTGGAAAGAGCAAAAGAGAATAAACAACAGTCTTTAGCAGTAGCAGCTACAAAACCTTGGCAAAGGAAGTACCTATTCCAGAAAACACTAACTGAAAAGAATGCGGCCCAAAAGAAGTGAGATGTTCAACCTTAACCAAGCCTCAGAAGCCCAGCCGTGGGCTGGATTGCCTGAGATAGCTGCACAAAAATACTGTTCAGCAAATTATTCTTGGCACAAACAAAAAGTTTGGTAAATGCCCTGGGAGAAGGAAACACCCTGATGGTGACACCCAGTGTCAAATGTATAAATAGAGAGAGCTGGGGATGAAAATCTGCAGTCCTGAAGCTTATCAGGCTGTGCAGCTAAATTTGGGGTTGCGGTTTGACTCTTGCCTGCTGTCACCATGAGCTGTGGCACCAAATCTTCGAGCAGTACCATTAGAATTAGCAGTGGAGGGGGAGGAGGTGGTGGTGGTGGTGGTGGAAGATGCAGTGGTGGAGGTGGTGGAGGGGGTAGGTCTGGCGGATACTCCTCGGTGTCCTCGAGAAGATACACCTCTTCTGGAGGCAGTGGGGGCTTTTCTGGGAGAAGCTTTGGTGGAGGAGGCTCCAGGAGCAGCTATGGAGGGGGCTTTAGCAGCGGCAGCTGTGGGAGGATCAGCCGCAGTAGCTGTGGTGGGAGAATGAGTGGTGGTAGCTACGGAGGAGGAATGAGCTGTGGAAGTATGGGAGGAGGATTTGGATCAGGAGGGGGTGGATTTGGGGGAATGGGAGGTGGTTATGGAGGCGGCGGATACAGTGGAGGTGGATTTAGTGGCTTTGGGGGTAGTGGTGGCTTTGGTGGTGGTGGCAGCTATGGTGGAGGCAGTTTTGGTGGGATGGGCTTTGGGGACGATTCTGGCTTGCTCTCCACAAACGAGAAGCTGACCATGCAGAACCTCAATGATCGCCTGGCGTCGTACATGGATAAAGTGCGACGCTTGGAGGAAGAAAATGCCCAACTTGAGCAGCTGATCAGGGAGTGGTACAAAAATCAAGCTCCCTCTCAGGGCAAGGATTACAGCCACTATTACAGGACAATTGAAGAGCTGCAAAACCAGGTATGATGTACTTTGACTAACTCGGAACAGGTTCTTATTGGAATGGCACTTTCTTCATGCAGCACCAGGTTCCCGTTTGGGGTGATATTCCCCTTCCTGTGCTTTAGTCAGGAGGCAGAGTGGTGTGGGGCGTCTGTCTGCGTGTTTTGGCACACGTCTTTGGCGCAGGAAGCACTGCTGGGTGCAGTGGCAGATCAGCACCACTGCCCCATCACGTGGCCTGTGCCACACTCCCTCCAGTGCTGGGCTGCTGCTTGCTCGTTCTTCACTCTTGAACAGCAGATTTAATCCTTGCTTGCATCCTGCTATTACTGCCGCATTAATTGGATATTTTTGTGAATATACAGGATGAGCCAGCATGTGCAGTTAGTCTCATCCCAGCCCTCAGCCATTTAACAGTCATGTATCTCTTGCATGAACATGGCTGTTCTCAAAAGTAATGGAAATTCTGCTTTCCCACTGTTTTTTGTTGGTTGGGTTGGGGTTTTTGTTTGGTTGGTTTTTCTTTGTTGAATATGAAGAGTTTATTTAGTTATCCTTTCCAATAAGGTATTTTTAATGGATGTTTGTAAACCAAAATTAACAGTAAAGGCACTTTCTCTTATCTGGAAGCAATAAACTCATCTCTCACAGTAGCTCCTGCAGCTCCAGTCAGGCTTGACACTGCCATAAACCCCTTCTGCAAGGTGTTTGTGCAGAAGTGTTTCTTCTCTCTGTTGTCGGACTGAAAAGACAACTGACAGAATAATGCCTGCCCCCTCCCTTTCAGATTGTTGGTGCAAATGTGGACCTTAACAGGATGCTTCTTGACATGGACAACACCAGAATGACTGTGGATGACTTCAGACTGAAGTGAGTCTCTCCCTTCCTGGCTCCATCCACTTTGCCTCCCTTTGTCCCCACCAGTTTCCACTTCCAATTAATCTTTGTAGAAGCTGGAGACTTTTTGCTCCAATGACAGAATAGAGAATTGTTGGGAAAAGCATTCTGAGAAGGATTGCTTTGGGTTTTCATTATTATTTTTCTCCAGGCAAGTTCTTGAAGAGACACATTTAAGGGACTCTATTCTAAGTTTCTTCATCCTTGCATGTAGATTTATAAGCATAATCCTCATGGTATAAACCTCACAGACAGAAACTGTACTGCTATCAAACAAACTGTTGGAGACAGAAAGAGAATGCAGTCCTTCCTTTTAAGAATTGAGATGGAAGATGGGAACTGTCCATAACTGAGATACCAAACAAAGAGGTCTGGCAGCACTTTTACTCTCTTTCTTGTCTGTTGTTCAGGTATGAGACTGAATATACTCTCCACCAGAGTGTGGCAAGTGATATCAATGGGTTACGCCCACTTTTGGATCAATTGACTCTGTCCAAATCTGACTTGGAGACACAGTTTGAATCCCTGAAAGAGGAACTGATCTTCATGAAGAAGAACCACGAAGAGGTAAGTTTCTTCACACTTCAATAACTAAAGGTAACACATCACTCCAAGAATTTCCCCTGGCTTTTTCCATCAGTAGGAACCAGGTTTTGGCCACTGGTTTTGATCATCCAACGTGTCACAATCTGGCTTTGAGGACTGTGTAGAGTGCCTAGCTGCCCACAGCTGGTGTCATGAGACACCAGGTCAACATGTGAGACCAGGGGATGAATGACTTTCAGTACCAACTACAGTTTGCTTGCTGAACTCACGGAAGGAAAATTGGATAGAATATATGGAGGAGTCAAAAGAAAGCATTTGTACTCTCTGCAATGGGATTTCCCACTGAGAAGAAAAGATTCCCACAAAGAGCACAGTGCATAGAATTCCCTACCACCCTGTGGAGGAAGTGCCGGGGTCACTGCGCATGGTGCCTGGCTGTGAGCACTGGAGCCCCAGGAATGGCAGAATTGTTCCATGGCAAGGGCAGGTGGGGCCCTTTTGCTGGAGTCATGGGCTGTGTGAGGATCTATGTCCCTTTCCTTCCCTTTACTTGAACCCATGCCACTCCTCCTTACGTTCCCTCTTTGAGAACCTCGTGGGGTTTTTGTGATTTTTTTCAGGAAATGAGAGGACTGCAAGGCCAGTGTGGTGGAGATGTCAATGTGGAGGTCAATGCTACTCCTGGCATTAACTTGATGGAAAAATTAAATGCAATGCGCACCGAGTACGAGAGGCTCATTCAGAACAACCGGAAGGAGGTGGAAAACTGGTATGAAGCCAAGGTAAAGCACAGGCGGGCTTTGGTAATTAAATCTTTCACAAAGTACTGGACCTATTTACAGCAGGTGAAAGGCAACTTATCACGTGGTTTTTAAGGGACAGTAACTTCAAATTAGTTAAAGCAGTTTCCTGTAACAGGTCAGTCCTGGAGTATCAGTTATGTGGTAAAGCAGGTAGAGCCTCTGTGCTCCAGCAGCCAGTGAATTACCAGGGTGTTGGCAGGTGGCTTGTGGGAAATAAACAGTCTGCATGGCATCTTTATTCTTATTAATTGATTTCTTGATGCTTTTATGATAACCCCACAATGTTTTCCAATTATCAAAAATGCCTCAATTTTGTATGTTAATTTTTCAGATGGAAGAAGTTAATCAACAAGTCCACTCAAGTGGCCAGGAGATACAATCAAGCAACCAGCAGATCTCTGAGCTGAGGCGTGAATATCAGAGCCTGGAAATTGAGCTGCAGTCACAAATCAGCATGGTAAGGAAAGGCATTTGCTTCACCTGTGACACAGTCTGTATGTGAGAAGAAGGGCTACGTCCACCAAGTAATCCATCCAAGGAGAATGGGATACTGGATTACTTATCTTCAAAGATACACTTTTTTCTGAAGATTTGTGAAGATCTCCTGTTTTCCCACAAAAATAAGTTAAAGTCACCACCACAAATCCCATAAATAGTGCATTTTGTTTTCCCTTTGCAGGTAGACTCTCTGCATTCCAACCTGGAAGACACGGAACGTCGCTATAACATGCAGCTGCAGCAGATCCAGTGCATGATCGGGCCCTTGGAGGAGGAGCTGGCCAGCATCCGCTGTGAGATGGAGAGCCAGAACGAGGAGTACAAGATGCTCCTGGGCATCAAGACCCGCCTGGAGCAGGAGATCCACCAGTACAGGGCACTGCTGCAGGAGGGGCAGCAGGACCTCGTGTACGTACTCTGACAGAACACGGCGCTGTGTGACACCCAGCTGCTGGGTCAGTCAGTGACAGGAAATTTAAAAGTGGAGATTTGCAAAACATTTTGTACTGAAATGAGGCTGAGGCAGCTGTCTTGGCCAATCGCCTCCCAGGTGTGAGGCATTTCATTCTGTTCAGAATATAGCTCACATGAAGAAATTCTGAACTACCGATTTGGGGCTGGACAGGGAAACCCATGTAAGAGAGCCAGGTTCCAGAGAAACCAGGAACTAACAGGCAGGAAAAGACTGTAGGTAAAAAAAAAAAACCAAAACAAAACCAAAAACAACCAAAGTTTTCCAAACCTTTATAGAAGTTTCTGAAAGTTCACGCTACTTCAGCTTCACTCATGCAGTGTGGCAGCTTCTGCTCGGAAGTGGTGCCTGAAAGAGCAACTAAAGCTTCATTCTCTTCTGATTTTTTGAGCCATATACTGATGTATGTGCCAAATATTGCAAGAAACCCCTAGGGAGAATGTGGGAAAAGCAAAAGCTCTTGCATTCTAGTTGAAGTTGAAAGAGAGGATCATGTTTGGCACTGCCTTGGTTGTTTTGCTGTGCAGTGCTGGGCTCTAACCAGCAGTAGGGCCCAGAGAGGTGCTGGCTGCTGCCCAGCAGCTGTAGCTCAATTGCCTTCAGATGGCAAAGTGATATTGATTAACTTTTTTTTCCCTTCTTTCTCTCTCTTTTCAGAATCCCATCAGGAGGAATGGGAGGAGGCATGGGAGGTGGTAGAATTGGAGGTGGCGGTTATTCTGGAGGAGGAGGAGGAGGTGGTAGCATGAGTGGTGGATACGGAGGTGGTGGCAGCGGAATGGGAGGAGGAATGGGAGGAGGAAGTTGTGGAGGAGGAATGGGAGGAGGAAGTGGTGGAGGAGGAATGGGAGGAGGAAGTGGAGGAATGGGAGGAGGAAGTGGAGGAATGGGAGGAGGAAGTGGTGGATGCATTGGAGGAGGAGGAGGAGGAAGAACCTCAGGAGGCATCAGCAGTTCCCACTCCTACTCTTCATCTTCCCAGTCCCAGTCCTGCAGGAGTGGTGGTGAAAGCCAAGGTGAGAACTACAGTATGGGGCCACTGTTCCCTCAGTCACATCCTGATGAATTTATGCACTAATTTATACCAACATACTCTTCCAGAGGCAAACAGTACTGAGGATAAACTAAAATTTCTGGGAAGTGTTAGATTTACTGTTACTAACAATTCTTTCCTCTTTGTGTGCAAAGGATCAACTCCACTTCCAGAACACACAGTCCATTTCTATTCCATTTTGTGGATGATATTAGCTGATCCTGTAGTTTAACCCCAGCTGGTTTTCTTCATCTGTCTCACTGTTTTCAGAACCTCATAAATCCCACAGCCTTTGTGCCATGCTGGACTTTTCCTTTATGCTTTTGGAATGCTGATAGTCACTCCCACATAATCCTAATATCTGGGGGATTCTGGTGGCTCAGATGCTCAGTGCCAGCACTGATGAAGTTCATGCTTGCTTTGTCTCTAAACAGGGTATGGCAGAAAATCTTTTGACTAAGAATATACATCAAGGATCCTCCAGTGCAAGACCTTTCCGAAAGAAACTGGCCCAAATCCACTGCATTCCCCACACTCCCAAGGAACGATGGTGCTCTGAACAGCTCCTGGGAGTTACAGATGCCACCTCTCCCCCTGCCCTGCATGCTCTGTGCTGCTTCTGCCCACAAAGCTCTGCAGCTTCAGTCACTGGCACTCAAACTGCTGCTTTACAGATCCAACCTGTTTGGTACTCAGGTTGTTCTGAATCAGGAAAATTTCTCTAATAAAATTTAATTTCTGTCTTGATGCAACCAGAATCCTGTGTGGGGTTTCTCTTACCTTCTGTAGATATAAACACAAAAAAGAAAACACAAAGCCATGCCAAGACACACCTCCAGGCAGAAAGGCTGATGATACACTCCAGTAGTTGATAACAAAATTCAGAGTTAAAACACAATTTCTGAGCAGTCAGGGCAGATCAGAATCTTCCTGGGCTGTGCCTTTGTTTTTTAATGTTTCAGATATTCTCGTGAGCTAAGCTCTGAAACCCAAGAGGTGAATATCGGCCTTAAAGGGACTGCAGAGCCTCAGTGCTCAAAGACTAATGGTGTTGGCAGCACGTGAGAGTCCACAAAGGAACACTAATGATTACAGAGCTGTGGTTGTAAAATGAAACTAATGTTTCAGTTCACAAAACCTTGATGGGCACTCGTTCGTTTAACCTGGAAATGCACAGATGAGGGATCTCATTTTGAAATGATAAGAAGTGAAAGGGAAATATTATTTACAGGAACTTTACAAAGTTCATTTCTGTAAAATGTTAATATTGACAGCAATTGCCTTTGACCTGTGAGAAATGAAGTACATGTAAAAGGGCCTGGAATGTTCACTTTTGGGTATAGCTACCAGAGTATCCCAGGACTGGAGGGGCCAAAATTCCAGTGAGGTTGCCCAAGGGGAGGGTACATCTCACCTGCACACAACCTTGCAGGCTGAGCTGCTGGTGCAGGGCTGCACACAAGAGAGGGGCCTCTGAGACTGAGTTGAGAGTGAAAGAAAATGTTGGTTCCACGGAAGAGGAGCAGCACTGCTGAGTAACACAATAGATGCACACAAGTACGGACTGAGAGACCAGGTACAAAATTGATTTCCAGAAATACACATCACACTGCCATGCAAACCTTTTCAACACTTGGAAACCATTCAGGGAAACAGAAACATTTGACTTACACCAAGCCGAAGTGTGCTGGCATTGTGCTGGCATGAACAAACCTTTGCAGGCTTGTTAAACAGAGTTTGTGCTGCATAAATGCTGCCAAGACACAGAACAGGAATAGTGAGATTCTAGTAATGCTGATTTCTCCTCCTTTGGTTTAGAAATTTGGGCTACACATATCATTCAGAAAGAGCCATGGTGTTCGTGGTAAATGGTCTGAGGATTACGAGTAATGAATTGTGCGTACGCCAGAGCCCTCTAAGGGAGGGAATTGCACTGTCACCTCCTAGAGGTGCAGGTACAGGAACTTCCACAGATGTCAGCCCATGCTTTAAACTAACCTTGGAAGAGTATTTATTTCCCTGACTCCTAATTACTTTGCTGCCCAAGAGGCATTAAGTGCTACATATCATACAGTGAAGTCCAGAAGGGGTTAAAACAGGCAGAATGGAGGCAGCAGCTACTGAGAGACCAAGAGGGAAGGAAGGATTTCCAGGATCATTTTACATCCGTGAGGCACAGTACTGGGTTTGCGTGGCAAGGTTTGGGTGGCAGGGGACAAAGAGGGGTCTGTGAGAAGCTGCCAGGAGCCTCCCCGTGTGTGGCACCGCGGGAGCCGGGGCCAGCCCAGGACCGCTGAGCCCGGCAGTGACAGTGGCGGCGCCTCAGGGGTGACAGAGTTACCCAGGGTGAACAAATCTACACAGCTGCAGCCAGAGAGAGGAGTGGGCTTATTTCTTCTTCTGTAAGATGGAACCTCTTCCCAAAATACTTCTAGGCTGAATCCATCCTCCCTCTCCGTGAATAAGCTGATTTTGAAGTGGCAATTCACAGCAGGTCCCACCAGCTTATTGTGCTTCCTTTGCACAGCCCAGTGACTCTTTCGTAGGAGCTGCAGTGCTGATATTTAATGCACATCTGGAAACCCGAAAATTTGTTTCTGTTCAAGGGTTTTCTCAGTTTCACAGACGCTTGATTAGAAAAGATGGAAAAAGCAGCTCACTGCACATTCCCTATTGCATGGGAAGTGGAAAAAAGTACACAAGTGTTTCTGACTCTGTTGGGTGGTGCAAGATATTCTGTCAGGGTTGCAAAACACCCTTCACTGTAATGAGCTCAGGTAATGTTATTTTTTCAGATCTAATCGTTGGCTCTTTTAATCAAACTTATTTTTTCACTGTATTATATAATTCAAGGAGGTATTCTGAGAAATTACTATTTAAATATGGTTATGAAAATACGCAAAGTATAATATTTCTCCACTCAATTACCTCTGAGTCCATTTGAAACCGCTAAACTAAAATTAAGAGCTCTTTGATAGGAAAAGATTTATTATGTTTTCCCTTGCACAATGTTACTTTTGTGACTGTTACACACAGTTTTCTTCAAAACGAAAAAATACTGTGATCCACATCTTGCATGTTCAAAGAAAGCTGAATGCCAGCAGGAACATAGAGTGAAAAATTCAGAGTCAAATCTTCTTCTGCAACAGACATGGGAATGCAGTTTTAGAAGTTTTTATTTTGGTGCATTAAAGTAGATTTCTATAAAGTTAATATAAATTTGAAATAAATCAATGAATGAAGAGTCCTTTGGGGGCTGCTGGTATCAGAATCATGTCTGTGATCTCAGGTGGAAGACCAAACCTGAAATACTGAGTTTCAAAACATAAAGACTGATGGACACTGACAATTAAGCAGCGATCTCATAGGCTGCCACTACCAGCGAGATATTGCCAAATTAACAGAAACTGAGAGATACTGTATTATTCAACAAAATATCTAACAAGGAGCCACCCACATAAAATTATAGTGCAGCTAGGTGTCAATCAACAAAGACATATTTGCACTGAATGGTAATGCCTATTACTTACCTCAGACAAAATTCCTCTTAGCACATCATTTTGGCATGGGCACTGTGGCTGGCAAACCCCATGGGAAGCTGGACTGCCTGGCAGGTGACACCCACCCGGGCACACATAAATAGCCACCAGCCAGGACGGCCCGCTGCACTTTGATTTCCTGTATCTCGCTGAGCAGAGCTTCGCACCTGGGGCTGGAGAGCTGATCCCTTCACCATGAGCTGCAGCATCAAGAGAACCTCCAGCACCTCGTACAGGAGCGGAGGAGGAGGTGGAGGCGCCTGCGCTGGCGGCAGCGGCCGCAGCTCCTCCGTGTCCTGCCGGCGCTACGCCTCCTCCGTGATCGGCGGGGGCAGCTACGGCGGGGCCGCCTGTGGGGGCTACGGGGGCGGCCTGAGCATGGGCGGCCTTGCCGGGGGCTTTGGCGGCGGCTTTGCGGGGAGCTGCGGCCCCGCGGGGGACCTGCTGCTGAGCGGCAACGAGAAGGTCACCATGCAGAACCTCAACGACCGCCTGGCCGCTTACCTGGACAAGGTGCGAAGGCTGGAGGAGGAGAACGCTCAGCTGGAGCACCACATCCGCGAGTGGTACAGGAAACAAGCTCCCAGCGTTTCCAAGGACTACAGCTCCTACTACCAGACCATCGAACAACTCCAAAATCAGGTAGGATCATCCCAGGCTCCATCCCCCACATGCTCTTCTCTCCTGTAAAGCCTTCCTCTTTCCTCTTTGCTCTTTCCTCCTCCCTCCATCCCCAGCGCTGGGCTCTATTGCCCACGGGACAGCTGCGCTGGTGGTACTGCAGGCACAAACCTGCTGAGCTGCACCTCCCATCCCCTGGCTCAGCAAACCCTCACAGCAGCCCGCAGGAAACGGGGACGTGCTCCGGGGCACAGCCCGAGGCACCAGGAGCTCCACCAGCCACAGACACGCTGGCTTACAGGAGGTACAGCCCACGCTGTGCAGGTGGCTCCAGACCAGCCATGTGTGGTTCACAGGGCTTCCCTCTGCTCTCACCCAGTTCAGCTGGATGGAGTGCAAAGCCAAAGCACCTGGGTGGCAGGATCTGAGCTCCCTTTGTCCCTGCACAGTCCCACACCTGAGACACCAGGTGGAAGGACCAAGGTCTTTCACTACAGTCAGGTCACACAGTACCAAGAAAACAGAGTAAAAAGACTTTGAAGAATTACGTTATATGGAAAGGACTGCAAACACTCATTGGGACACATGGGGGACTGCCCTCAACTTGAGAAAGGGAAGAGCATGGATTTGGCAGGATGGTCTGTGATAGCACAAGTTTCCCTGAAAAGTAAATCTAAATTGTTACCCTTCCATGTGGCCCCTGCACTACTGCAAGAAACAATTCTAAGATCTGCAATAATGTTGTTTATCTCTGAATTTTTTATGGCTGTTTCTTGATTTTAAAAGTCCCGCGCCCGAGCCAAAAGAGACTGGAGACTTCTGCGGAGTTGTGTTCAGGTTGTCTATTATTTTTATCTCTCAGTGTCTGGAGCAAGGACAGCATGACCTGCTGCTCCGAAAATCACAGCAGAAGTAATGCCTAAGAAGGCTGTCTTTACCTTTTTATGTCTTTCAGGAAAACCAACCAAGTTCCACAACGTATAATTGTTTAATCAATTTTCCCAATTAATTTCTACCTTTTCTTAACATGACAGTGCTACCTTCACCAATAACCATCACCATCGTCGCAGAAGATGGAGGAGAGAGAAGAAAGAGGAAGGGGAAGGGGCACCGCCCTTTGCCCTCCATGTTAACTTTTTTCTCTCATACCTCCATAAATCTAAAATCTACATTCACCCAGTGATAAGATACGCTAATTACACACTTTCTTTCTATTTTGCATTTCATCTCTCAATGTGGGCAGCGTTCTCCGATGACACGGCTCAAGCATAGAGATCTGTGCTTTAGTCTCGAGTTCCGAAACTGTCTGGCAGGGCTCCAGGCCCCCCTGGACCGTCCGAGGAGTGTTCTGGGCTGCCACACAGTAACACCCTACCAGAGCTTAGAGCCTTCTTTCTGCTTGTCCTGGAAATCTAGAACACAAAAAGACTCCTCTCCACCTTCCCCTTTTGCAGATCATTTCTGCCACTGTGGACAATAACAGAATGCTTCTGGACATCGACAACAGCAAGATGACTGCCGATGACTTCCGAATGAAGTGAGTACCTCCCTGTGAACCTTGCATGTCTGTCAAATCCCTGTCATCATCTCAGAAGACAAGAGAGGACTGCCCTGGGTGGTATTACTGAGTCATCCTGTTTTATTGGAATAGTGATCTTTGAAGGATGTGTGCTATTGACTGCCAGCATCTCATTTCCCATTTTTCTGTCTCTGTGTGTGTGACACAGGTATGAGAATGAGCTGGTCATCCGTCAGACTGTGGAGGCTGACATCAATGGCCTGAGAAACATGCTGGATGACCTGACTCTGGTTAGATCTTCACTAGAATCTGAGCTGGAGTCCTTGAAGGATGAGCTGATTGCTCTGAAGAGAAACCATGAGGAGGTACGATCCAGTGATAGATAGCACAGCCAAAACCATAATCTGTTGATTCTTCATGGTTCCCACCATCACATATCAAGTCAATTCCACTTTATACCACAGGACTCTTGTTCCTTTGTACCTTGGTACTGCTTTGCCCACAGTCCCCAGCACAACAAATGACCTCTGTGTGCTCTTGTGTCTCTCCCTCGACTGCCCACAGGAACTGAGACAACTCCAGTCCCAAACTGGTGGCGATGTGAGCGTGGAGGTCAATGCTGCCCCTGGAGAAGATCTGACAAAGATCCTGAATGACCTGAGAAGTGAATATGAGGAGATCATTGAGAAGAACCGCAGGGAGGTGGAGCAGTGGTATGAGGTGAAGGTAGGTAGCAATGCCCAGAGTGGAGTCTCCTGTGGGGGGACAGCTCAGGCACCCTGGTACTGGGACTGGCTGAAAGGGAGAGGCTCCCTGGAGATGGGAGCTCTCACTCAGCAAATGTGCTCCCTTGGGGCTCACAAAGTGTGTCTGGGGTTTGACTCGGCAGATCCAAGAAGTCAATCAGCAGGTCACTTCCAGCAGCCAGGACATCCAGACCAGCAGCCACCAGCTCAGCGAGCTGAGGCGCGAGATGCAGAACCTGGAGATCGAACTGCAGGCGCAGCTCAGCACGGTACGTGGGCAGGATCTGTGGGCCCTTCCCTCCTTGGCACGGGCGGGGAGCCGTAGAACTCTGCTCCTCAACTCCTGTGTTTGCCCTTCCAGAAAAGCTCTCTGGAAAACTCCCTGGCAGAAGCTGAGTCTCGCTACAGCTGCCTGCTGCAGCAAATCCAGGGACAGATCAACTGCATTGAGGAGGAGCTGGCCAGCATCCGCTGTGAGATGGAGAGTCAGAGCCAGGAGTACAAGATGCTCCTGGGTATAAAAACCCGCCTGGAGCAGGAGATCCAGCAGTACCGGGCACTGCTGCAGGAGGGGCAGCAGGATCTTGTGTATGTATTTCATATTATAGCAAGGGAATACAAAGAAATCCTCATGAACTTATTTGCCAATAGATTGCTGTTGTCCCTGAAGCTACATCAATATCTCTTTCGACTGAATATCCAGTGTTAGCAGGTTTTGATGAATTCTGTAATTTTTTTTACAGTGCCTCCCAAGCTTTCCAAGGAGGTGGAAAATCCTCCCAATCATATTCTGCTTCCTACTCTCATTCCCAGTGTGGGGACACGTCAGGTAAGTCAACACTTTGTAAGCATGTGATTATTAGTGGTTACATCTCCCCCAATGGCTGCAATGTATTTGGTCAGAAAAAAGTTTTGTAGTTTGGGTTGGGCAAGGTTCCCACGTCCATCACCCGGGAGTGAGAAACCTCATTACTCTGTTGCAGAGGCATTAGGGGTTAAAACACAGCAAGCATTGCTCTTCCCTCTGCCTAAATATAAAATACAGTTTATAAATTTTGTGGGATGGGAAATACTTTTTTGCTCACTGGAATAATAAAAAAATACAGTTCTGAGAAAGTGCCCAGGGTGCTGCTGGGCATGGAGCCTCTGCGCCTCTGCTTCTGACACTGTGTCAAGTGTAAGAGTTACACTCCAAAGAACGCTCAGACTTCCCCTCAAGGCAGTGATTTGCTCTATGTTCACACAGGGCAGTCAAGAGTGTGCTAGAGCAGCAGCAGCAGTGACCCTGGCACCGTCCAGCTGAGATGAACCGACCATGGGCGGCGAGAGACACGCGAGGGTTTCTGCAGCACAGCCGAGGCAGCGGGAAGGGTTTGGAAGACGAGCCTGGTCACCTGCCCCAGCGCCCCTTCCTCCGCCCTGCAGTGCTTGGCTTACTCAACTTGTCTTTGGCAACTCATTCTTCGTTAAAGGGCTCACACTTTGCTGCTAACTCTGCTCTAATAAACCTTTACTTCTGCAGTGCAAACCACAACATGTCTGAGAAAATAAATTTAACCAACCTCACGCGGGTACTTATCCAGATCGTCCATCAAACATGGGCTGTGCACTTGTACAGGGTATGTGGTGTCAGGACAATCCATTTTGCACTAGGAAAATGGACACGGTGCTGAGATGAAATCACAGAGTGAAAGGAAGTATCAGGAAGTGTGAGCATGGCTGTGTGAGAAGTGACAACAGCCAGGCTCTGCCTAAGGGAACTGCTGGGTGAGGCTGGCAGAAGTCTCCGTTCACAAGCAAGAGGTATAAGGTTGAAAATAGAAATCTTGTTGTCAGGCTTTGACACAATTTTTCTCCTTCTTGAGACGTTAAAAACCATTTACCATTTTGTTTTTTAACGGTCACTAAGGGATTGCTTTCTGGCCCTTTGTCTTGCCACTTGTACTATAGAGAATGAATGATATGAGTGAAAGGAGAAAGAAAACACAAATGATGGGTAACTATCAGGAGATTACCTGTAATTTACTAAACTGTGCCCAGTGGTACTATTGTGATTTATCTGAGTCCATTAATCTCATCACAGCTGGAGTCCTGTGGGAAGGAAGGTGTGACTCAGGAGAGGTTGTTCCAGTATGAAAGGGCTTCCTCTCAAGTATTTCTACACCTTTGGCTGCAGAGAGAATTACGTATTGCTGGCTTCTGTTAGGAAAAACAGACAGCAAGACAATGGGTCTGTTTCCTTCAGTGTCATGCACCAAAAACATTCCAGTGTTTTATGACAGAAATTTCAATTTAAATACTGATATAATACCAAGAAACCAATTTCTGTTAGTACACGCAGCTGGCTGATATTCTACCTTAAGAGAAATGAGAGACACATTCCTTTCCCTGAAGGTATTTTCTTATTTCACTGCTTAAGAACATAAAATATGCAACAAAACTAGAGATGAGAGAGGAATACAAAATTAGGGCAGCTCCTCTGCATGCATTTTGCTTTCTGAAGATCACAGTGAAGCCCCTTTTCCGTCTCTGACTGTTGTGCACGAGACACATGGAATCAGCCACGTGTCACTTCCAGGTGCCTGTTGGTCCCTTCCCCACTGATTAAACCTGATTTCTAGTATTTCCCATTTCATTTCAGACTGAAGGATTGATCTGTTATGATAATGAAATTAAACACTTTCTCATCACAACCAACTTACAAGAGTTTGACTTGGTTTAGGTCTTCTTTCAGTAATCACGTGCCTTGGCTCTGCCGGCACAGCACCGACTGCAGCCCGCAGTGAGTGTCCACAAAGAAGAGACTTTCTACTCATGTTGAAAAACTGACTTTTATCAGTCCAACATCAGGAATTTGTGTAAATAAAAGCCTGTCTACAGGGAATAAAATGGTCATTTCAGATTTTAACAGTATAGAAAGTAATGTAAAGCAAATGCAAACATGGTTTGGTCTTCAGAGGCTGCCAGAACTCACTCAGGTCTCAGCTGTATTTACTATAGCCAAAGCAGCCGAAGGAGACATGTCTTTTGGGGCCCAATTATGAAAACTTAAACTAGGAGGGATGTATATAATTAAGCACTGAAAGGTTATTTTGCTTCCTTCTAATGTTCCAGAAGCACACAGAAGCATCAGAATGATCAAAAATACAGTCCTCATCCAGAGAACTCCCGGGAACTCCAGAGCTGCAGTGTCTGTCCCCATTTCGAAGCCAGTTTGGGAGCGTGAGGCCTTGGTGCAGTGAGTGGCACTGGGGAGAGTCCTCAGGAGTGGGCACCAGTCTCTGCAGCAGGATCAGCTCACTGTGGAGTCCTGCTGCTGACAGCACACCACCTTCCACACATTCCTGCTGACCCGTGGGGCACTAACCCCCACCCAGGGATGGGGCAAGGCCTGTCCTAGGGACAACACACACCACAGGTGTGCCAAAGGCACAGCGAGACCCACAGCCTCCGTCTAAGGCTGGCAGGTGCTCCAGAAACCTTGTGCTATTTCTGTGATCAGGTATCCTGACACCACCGCCTGCTCCTGGCGCTCACTTCACTCATCCATGGGTCCTAGAAAAAGCCATACAGTTGCTTAGTGTTCTGAAAAGATCTACAGGACAGGAAAAAAGGCTTTGGCAGGGAGGAATTTAGAGTTCAATAGGCACCATCATTGATAACAGGACTCAGGTAGAGAGAAAGAGAACAGGAAAGGATTGTTCCTCTGGAAGAGCTTAGTTTCTCTTGGGAATTATCTCTAAATTTTTCCTTTTTCAGTGGTAGGAAGGACTGTGAATAATGATTTAGATCAACTACAGAATTAAAACAGCTCACATTTAATATGATTTTCTATAAATCTATACTTTTGTAAGTTTATGGATCTATCCCATGGAGTCATATAGGAGAAAGATGAACCCAGAACAGGGGGATGTGGAAATCCTTCAGCTCTGAATGAACTGAACAAACGCACAGGTTGAACAGTGCTGCAGGACAATGGATGATGGATGAGGAATACACAAATGGAGTTCCTGACAAAATTCATGGGAGTAGCACTCTTCTTACTAAGATCACATTTGACTCATTTACTGTAGAACAATTAATTACTAGTAATTTTTTCCAGGATTGTCCTCTCCCTCTCGCGTGACTGAAGACATACATCCAGTAATGGCATGTGGAAACCACAGGCTGCTTTTGGTTATTCTGCCAGGTTGGAGTATCTGTTTGTGGCTCAGCATCCAACTTCACCAGCGAGTAAACAGCACTGGGAAAGGATTCACAGCACTCCTACTTCAAACAAACTTCTGACTTGCAGAGGTCCATGGGGTGCACTATGAGCAAAAGGTCTGCCAGGGGAAGATGTGATTTCAAAGCTCTTACAGCCCCTTTGAAAGTCTGAGGAGCCTCAACACCTTCTACTGCAGAACACGTCTGACCTCCTTCTGTCACTGCAAGGACTATGAAAAGTAATGGCTCCTGAACAGACCTGGCTCTTCTGGCTTGTGAAGTAAATCAGCAGGTCCAAACTGACTTAGGCAACTCAGGCCAAGAGCCATGCACACAGGACAGTGGCCAGAAAGGCACATGGAGACAAGGAAATACCCCTGAGTTACAGAACAGAAAGTCCACAGATTACGTGTTTGGGATGCAGTTATGGCAGTAAGGATGGTTGGATCACCTCTTCAAAAAAAGAAGAGAGGGACAGAGAGACAGAGAAAAGGCACCTGGTGATAGTATGAAATTACAGCATTGGGAAATGTCAGAAATTGTTGGGTCGGGTGTTGTGGTGCAATGATGCCAAGAGGGAGATATAAAATCAACACCTCTGGCACTAATGCCAGTCAGCAATAAACATCTCATAGGGGAGAATAAAAGTGCATTGCAACAATCTAATGAGGAAAATATGACTAAGGAATCACACCCTGTGAGAAAATAATTTTTAATTTTTTAATAATGATGACTCAGTCTCAATAACATATGCAAAGCACCTGGTTCTGACGTGCAGATAATTAGAGAGCTACCAATAAAACAACAATCATAATTATGCAGATCAAAGGATTACAGTATCTGTGATATGGGGGTGGTGGTGTGTCAAGAAAGAGGGTGAATGGTTTTCCATGATTCTTCAGTCAGCCATAACACGCATTAGTAACTTTTATGGATCTCATAATCATTGTGGCTAAGAAAAAAACTCCTGCTTGAGCCACAGCTGCTGGGTGTGTGTAAGTAACAGCACAAATGGAGAAACCAACAACAAAACGAACGGGTAAATTGTAGCTTCCAAATAGAGATGAATTCCCATCAAAGTTCAACCCTCACATAATGAGGCCCTTGTCTTTCAGGCTTAAAATTCACACTTTCCAGAAGTTATTTAAAGGCAAAGCTTCCTTTCAAAAGAAGGGCTCATCACAACCTGCCCCCTTACAGAAATGGTGCAGTTGTTCAGCACCAAGGGACAAAAGACTGAAGGCAAGGGGGATCTAGAGGGTCATCACAGCTACCTCTGTTATACAAGGATAAAATCCCGAACATCAGCTGACTGAGATCACTTGAAACTCTCTCCTCCATCCACAGCTCCTGCAATGGAAGCCCTTCAAGACCCTTCTGCCTCCCATAGTTAAAAATATTCCCTTAGTTCCCAGCCCAAACACACTCAAATCCAGACTGTGCCTTTCCTACATGGACAACAGGATTGTTCTGTATTTCAAACAGCCTTGGTACCTCCTTCCTCAAGAGCCAGCTGATAACAATCTCAGCCTCCATCTGGCCAAGCCAAATCCTTTCTTTCCTCTCCTAGGATATAGCCAATGCACCCATATAGATTTCACACATGTATTTCAGCTTAAGATAACCTCTGAGTGATTGGAAATTTGCACAAAAATGTTTAAAAGCTCACAAATTTAAAATGGCATCATTGCACGCCCTTGGCTCTGCATGAAACAGGAGGATTTTCTGGAAGGGATACCACCAGAGTTTGGTGAGAACAGAAGTAACATTGCTGCTGTTAAGTTCATTCTACTGTGATTTACCACTAAGTACTCTGAGAGAGTGCCCACACTGAGCTTTCTTTTCTAAGAAAGTACCTAAATTCTTAAGAGATTCTGTTTCCAGAGGTGGCAGTTCTTCAGGCTAATTTAAACCAGCCTCACACACAGGGTGCCTGAGTTCATACTTCTCCAATGCTGAAATTAAAGCAGAGTGATTAGGTGGTGCTTTCGCCACCCATTTTCTGGACAAAAAAAAAAAAAAAAAAAAAAAAAAAAAAAAGACTCCAAAGAACAAAGAACAACTATTAAAATGAGTCTCTCTCACTAAGTAGCCAGCAACAAACTATCTCCAACAAAATCTAACTCACAGCCACCCACCTGAAATTGCAGTGCAGGCTTGGTGTGAATCAGCATACAAACACAGTACCTGGGGGGAGGGCTGTCCCAAGCCCCAAAAGAAATTCCCCTTAGCACATCACTTTCGGCATGAGCACTGCGGCTGGCAAACCCCATGGGAAGCTGGACTGCCTGGCAGGTGACACCCACCCGGGCACACATAAATAGCCACCAGCCAGGACGGCCCGCTGCACTTTGATTTCCTGTATCTCGCTGAGCAGAGCTTCGCACCTGGGGCTGGAGAGCTGATCCCTTCACCATGAGCTGCAGCATCAAGAGAACCTCCAGCNCTCCATCCCCCACATGCTCTTCTCTCCTGTAAAGCCTTCCTCTTTCCTCTTTGCTCCTTCCTCCTCCCTCCATCCCCAGCGCTGGGCTCTATTACCCACGGGACAGCTGCGCTGGTGGTACCGCAGGCACAAACCTGCTGAGCTGCACCTCCCATCCCCTGGCTCAGCAAACCCTCACAGCAGCCCGCAGGCACTGGGGACGTGCTCCGGGGCACAGCCCGAGGCACCAGGAGCTCCACCAGCCACAGACACGCTGGCTCACAGGAGGTACAGCCCACGCTGTGCAGGTGGCTCCAGACCAGCCATGTGTGGTTCACAGGGCTTCCCTCTGCTCCCACCCAGTTCAGCTGGATGGAGTGCAAAGCCAAAACACCTGGGTGGCAGGATCTGAGCTCCCTTTGTCCCTGCACAGTCCCACAGACACCAGGTGGAAGGACCAAGGTCCTCCCTTACAATCACCTTTTTTCATAATGAGATGACTGACTTACAGCATCAGGGGCAAAGCCCACGCAGCCTTCTACATGCAGTGCAGAACCCATGGGGGTTGGCCATTTCCCAACATAGATGTTCTTCTGTTCTTTCCCCCATCAATATACTCTTTCATCAAACTCTTTGGAAAGCCAAAACATTGCACACACCAGGGCCTGTGGCATGGCAATTCAAGAACTTTCTGTGGCCCCTGCACTACTCCATAAAACAATTCCAAGACCAACAGTAACATTCTACCAGAGCTTTGTGTCTTCTTTCTGCTTGTCCTGGAAATCTAGAACACAAAAAGACTCCTCTCCACCTTCCCCTTTTGCAGATCATTTCTGCCACTGTGGACAATAACAGAATGCTTCTGGACATCGACAACAGCAAGATGACTGCCGATGACTTCCGAATGAAGTGAGTACCTCCCTGTGAACCTTGCCTCTTTTTTGTCATGAATTTTATGAGACTCATGAATGCAGGTGGATGATGCTCTGTCTAAAGTGGTATGATCAAGCCTACGCATTGTAATGAAATGAACATGCAATGCTTTGCTTTCCTTTGGTAAAGGTATGAGAATGAGCTGGTCATCCGTCAGACCGTGGAGGCTGACATCAATGGCCTGAGAAACATGCTGGATGGTCTCACTACCACTCGATCTTCACTGGAATCTGAGCTGGAGTCCTTGAAGGATGAGCTGATTGCTCTGAAGAGAAACCATGAGGAGGTACGATCCAGTGATAGATAGCACAGCCAAAACCATAATCTGTTGATTCTTCATGGTTCCCACCATCACATATCAAGTCAATTCCACTTTATACCACAGGACTCTTGTTCCTTTGTACCTTGGTACTGCTTTGCCCACAGTCCCCAGCACAACAAATGACCTCTGTGTGCTCTTGTGTCTCTCTCTCAACTCCCCACAGGAAATGAGGCAACTCCAGTCCCAAACTGGT